>JACBAD010002073.1:0-132222 GCA_014281905.1 Aspergillus hiratsukae
GGCGAAGGGGACTGTTCGGTATGATAGTCATTGGAAGCGGTAGCGAAAGAGAGTCACCTGGTATGTCTCAGGATCTGTTGTTTCTGGGGCAGACGACTAACTCTGCGGAAGATTATTGTCGAGTTTAGCGCTCTCGTTGATATTGACTCCTAGATCTGTTCCTGGACTGTGCGGATATATTGAGAGTTGGGCAATGCGCAGCACAAGTTGTTTGACAGGAGCGTTTTGAGCAAACTTTTTCTTGAAATTGAGCCGATCAACATGAACCCGTGTCGTGGAAATGCCTGCGAATCCTAGTAATGAATAAAATCGAAAAGAATATTTTGGAGTCGAGGATTGATCTTTATGCCCTCTAAAACGTAGTGGCAGCCCGCTGATCGAAGCATTCTATTGGCGGTCAGAGCCAGGTCTACACATCTCTCGCAGGTTCTTGGGTGCGGAATAAATACCCCAGCAAACATACTAGGTACAGCACCTTTAGCACTCCTTTCTCCGCATCCTCAGGTGCGGCCAATATCAATGACCATAACGACAACGACAACGATAACGATGACATGAGATCCCCGATCCGATATACACCACGGTTATAACAACATACTCGAATCACGAATTAGAGTGATGCTGCACGATTCAAAGCATTGAAGTCCCCCCCTCCTCAGCAGGACGATTGTCCGAATCCTATCCACCATGTACATCAAACACCTCCCCAACACATACACAACTCGACTGACCAACTCCAAACACAGGACCGTGTTCTCCCTCATCATCATCAACAAAGCGGGCGGCTTGATCTACCAGCGCGAATTCCAACCGGGACTGCGCAAGCTCTCCACAAACGACTACCTCGTCCTCGCAGGGACGTTTCACGGGTACGTTACGGTTACGTCGGATGACCAGCATCAACTTCTGAAGCAATGCTAACAGTTAGCAACCGTTGTAGCGTCCACGCAATCACCCGCTCCATAACCCCCAGAATCCCCGTCTCCGCGCCCCTCCCACCAACATCCGCCTCCTCCTCAAACGTCGCCCTCTCGTCCCCCTCGGGGACATCCACCCCGACGCCGGCCGCGCCGACATACAGCCTCCCCAACCCCGGCGTGCCGGTGACGGGCATTGAATCGCTCGAGACGGATAAGTTCCGGTTAACGTGTTTCCAGACGTTGACGGGGACCAAGTTCCTCTTGTTTACGGATCCGCTGATGGCGAATATCGAGGTGGTGGTGAAGAAGATCTACGAGTTGTATTCGGACTATGTGATGAAGAATCCGTTTTATCAGCTGGAGATGCCTGTTCGGTGTGAGGCGTTTGATCGGCATCTAGGTGGTTGGTTGAGGGGGAGGACGTGATGGGTTGGCGGGATCGAAATTAGACTACATTTGAGTGCTGCGAATGGGCTGCGCTCGCTGTTTGGCGAATGGTTACTTCTACGGTTTCGTGGTCATGATAGATTTGCAATACATTTCATATCCTTCAAAGCGCGTAGTGGGAGGCACGCTTTCTAGAATTACAAGAGCAGATGTCAATACAGAGAAACGCCGGGTATGCATTAGAGTCATCCACCATATAGAAGGTCGCACGACCTTTCCTACGCGGTATCCATCTTGTCACCGTCCTCTTTCTTGTCTTGGCTTCCGCTCGATTCCCCGCCGGGCTGACCTTCCTCGGGGATGTTCTCCAGGTTCGCTTTGCTCTCAGCCTCTTCCCTCTCACGCTTCTCCTTCTCCTGTCGGTTCTTTTCCTCCTCAAGTGAAAGACGCAGTGCGAATGCGAGCTCAGGGTCGTTCTCAGCAGCGTCCTCGAAGTTAAAACCGCCGTCACCCCCTTCCGCACCGGCGCCGCCTACTCCCGGTTCACCACCCAAGATAGGCGTGGCCTGAAGCTCCTCGCTGAGCAGGTTCGGTCCAGGGGGGATGATGGCTAGATTGGAGCCGTCGCCACCCTTGACATTCTCCACGAACGCTTCCAATTTCTTGGTTTGATCGGACTCCAGGTCTCCAAAGGCAATAACATCGATCGAGACATTGTTCTTCTTCATCTTCTTAGCCAGCTTGACCAGTGTCTTTTCGTCTTCTTCGATCGGGGAGCAGGAAAAAACGATGATGCGCTGTCTCTGAGACTTCTCGGAACGGTGCTTTAGAGCAAGCTAGACCATCAACTTCGTCAGTGTCGATCAACTGGAAATAAAGGACAAATGACATACTCCGGCCACCTGTATACTGGAGCTGAGATGGGCAGTCCCATGAATCTTGGTGCGGTGCAGACCGGCGAGAATGCTGCCAAAGTCGGAGGTAAATGTCGAAAGAACTTCAGGACCCTTGCCACCCATACTCATGAGCCCAACAGCAGACTGTGGATGCACGCGCATTTTTGCGCTGTGAATGACGCTGACAGCATCGACCTGTGCTTGCCATCGTGTTGAGCTGCAAGTCGTCAGCCCTTGAGCGACAGAGCTTATCAAAGCTGGGAAAACCAAGGGGATCCTCACGTATAGTCTCCGTTTCTGCTACTTTCACTATTGTCCACACTGCAAAGAGGTCAGTCAACGGACAGATAGCTTAGACTGAGCTGGAAAGGACGGACATGATCATGGTTGCTTCCAGCGACATCTTGGCTAAGGTCTATTTCGCAAGTTCGGGACGAGACAGTATGTAGACAGTATTATTCAATAAGACAGAATTGATTCTTTGAAGATTTATAAGAGCTCTGAGAGAGACAAGAGGGAAGTGACGAAGGTAATAGTGGTGGAAGTGATGAAATGGGCGGAGGTGACGATTGAGGTTGGAGCTGCAGCAGGCGAGATGTCACACTCCGCTCGGAAGCTAACGACGAATTAAGTCAGCGCTTGTTTACTCCCGCGGCTGTGCCATCAACATCACCCTCCACGCGCAATCATCTTCCTCATTGACCGCCCCCACAACGCTCTGTTCTTATTTATCGCAATCAATCAACTCGTTTTCATCTAATTACATATCATCACGCACTTTGCGATGGCTTTTCCTACTAAACGCAAGTCTCCTGACGCAGACCATGACGCGTATCCTAGCGACGATGCCAGAACACCCACCGATGCTCCTCCTCAGAAGAAGCTGCGGATAACTCGAAACCAGAAGCAGGCCCTCATCGATAATTTGCAACTAGAGAGTATGATCTTCTCGACTTTCTGGACGCCCGATCTACTAACATAAGGCGCAGTCACAGAACGAGCTCGCAAGCTTCGCGCACAATACGCTCTCCAGGCACATGATCTGCGCTCTCGAATCGAAAGGCGCATTAACCGTATTCCCATCGCGCTCCGAAAGGCCAATATGGGTGAATTGCTCGAGAAGCACAATAACGCGGCCCGAATGCAACAAACTGCCGTGTCCCCCAAGAAGCATGCGAGTCCCGGTAAAGGCACGCGGAATCTCACATCTGCCTCAGTCAAACGCGGGAAACAAAGTGTCTCTACTGCAAGCCCAAGCGCGCGTAGAGTAAAAAGGCAAAGGTGAGTTAGCACGACTCTGCAATCTTCTGATCGCCTGCTGACGGACTTGTGTCAAGTCACGAGGGACTCTATTCGGACAAGGAAAACGCCCCTGCCGCAGGTGAATCTCTTGACGTGCTCAAGAATCCCAAGAGGCGTGCCAACCCGGCCGGCACTTCACGCGTCGTCTCTCAGGAGGTCAGAGGTGCAGACTACCGGATCCTCTCGCCAAAATCTTTGAACTCCAGAACGTATCCACAGTCACCGTTCCGTGCCTCTCCCGAAAAATCTCATAACTCATCATATCTCTCTCGTCCCATGTCGCCCTTGAAACCATCCAGCCCCCTCAAGTCGACGTCAGCCAGTGCAGCAGGGAACGCGGATAATGCACGGTCGCGGACAAGGGCTAATACGACTACCGCGAGGGATATGAGGCCCCCGTCTCAAGCTAAGAGACCCGCCAGCCGAGCTGCCACGACAACAAAGACTGTCCGGTCTCCCTTCTCCCGACCGGCCACCCAACTCGACCGCAGAGGGAGCATCTCCTCCACCGCTTCTTCGGGAACGACTGTGATCAAGCCAGGCCGACCAGGAGCGGGTACTAGGAAAGCAACCACTGCATCTTCCGCCAGTGCTCCCGTTAAGAGGACAACGGTCGCCCGCAATCAAGCGCCTTCCGTGGCTGCCAAAAGGAGCACCGCTTCGACAACCAGAAAGGCCACTGCTCCCGCAGGAGATGAGGCTTCAGCCACGGGACGCCGAGTCTTGCGCAAGCGAGCGTAAATTGGGAACGCAGATTGATTCACACACCAAATTGGAACTAGTTAGGAGCATCGGTGTTATTTTTTTGGGGTGGTGTGATTGTTTTCGGGGAAGGACATTTAATTTAAGACTGGGGTTCACTGGGGTCATGGCATTTATAACTCGCTTGGCCGTCATCTTCAATGGTTGTATTCCTGTGGCTTCGTTCGGGGTTTGTCGTTGTTCATGCTTTGCTCGTGGATTTTCATCGGAGTGTTGGCTTCTATTATTGGGTTTGTAGGACATTTCATTTAGAGGGTTTGCGAGTTGGTTGGGGGCTTCCATTCACTCTTCAGTTGAATGCATTAGTCTTTGGCTGAACGGGTGTGAGGACTTTTACACAGCTAGATGTTGTATGAATAATTTGTGGAATGGAGAGATCTGCCTTTTCGCTTCGAATAGAACTGTTGATTTTACCCTTGCCATTATCCCTTACTTGCTCTCCTGCAAAGGCCTGTAAGCGACACTTGGAGCGGGATGAGTCTTATCATGAGGTTCGGGATCTCTTCCTATTCTCTTGAGTCCGTGGTTACCTCAACCAGGAGGACTATTGCCATTGTACTACAGATTTACGAGCGCGGTCCTACAAAGGAGAATCTTGCGGTGGAGCAACAGAATCCGCTTCCTTGAAATCTGGAGTAGATTACACCTCTGGTTTACCATGAGAGAATAACACCGCATGAGAACATGTATGCAATAATTGAACAACTTCTGGGGAATATTACCTCTGGGAGGCAGCAAGGGTTAAATAAAGTTGAAACAGAAAGAAGAATAAAAGTCAGACGGACCGAGAACAACAAAGCCACAACTTTGACTCAGAACAGGTATCTTTGCGGTCATGCAGGCCGACTAGCGAAAACAACAGAAGACCAAGCGATACACTCATCATGTCCGCACCATTGTTGATGGGATGAAAATGCCAAACACCAGGAAAAAAGCAATGCGAAGTAAAGAGGAAAGAAAAGGAAAGTAAAAAAAAAAAGAGAAAGAGTGCGAGAAAGGTTAGTGAGAAGGTCAGAAAGAAGGCAGTCAATGCAACGACGTGCCCAGGCCGTGGTATGAAAATAAGTAATCAAAGTAAGAAGGGGAAAGCTAGAAGAGAAGAGTCTGAGTCGAAAGTGAGATAGCGAGCCGAGAGCCGGATAAAATTCGACTAGCGGCCACTTCCACAACCAACTGATCAAAAGGCAAAATCTGTGCCAGACGAATCGAGTCAACGCGAACGTCGCGGGTCTATGCCCTGCAGGTGAAGGAAGAAACGTGGAGAGAAGAAAGATAGAGGGACACTGCCAGCAGCTGTAACAAGAACTGAGCAGCCGGCAATGTAGAGATGTCAAAACTCAGAGAAGCGGACAAGGAGAAAGAACTCCATCCAACCCAAGCAAAATGAGAGAACGCTAGATGGTTCAAATGTACGCCGAGAACATCCATTTGCATATCAAAAGGGAAAAATGATGTGATTGGTCGGCAAGGAAGACAATCGGATTCATCTGAAGATGAAATAAGCAGCGCAATGGGACGAGGTAACTCATATCGTTGGGAAGAACTGAATTCAATTAACCAGCAACTCCCATGGGCCCAGCTCCTGGACGAGCCCTGTAAGGCATCTGTTGGGGTTGACCCTCCTGTGGTATGGGATTCTGCTGGCTGCCATTGCTGGTGCTTCTTTCACGGTAGTTGGCGGTCTGTCCAGGCGCAAGTTCCATTCCGTTGTAAGGTGCCGATGCACTGTTTGCGTGGCTGTGTCCACCTGGGCTTTGCACGTGGCGTACTGAGCTTTGCCCCTGCCACGATGCGTCCTGAGTCTGGTCTGTTTCAATGCGCGCAGACGTAGGAATATTTGCTCCTCGGTTATGAGGGTTTGTGATTGTCACAGTCTCTCCGCCGTTGTTGGGTTTCTGAGAGAAGCTTCCGCGCGCAATGTCGCCATATCTCTTCAGGATTTCCTTGGTACTAACTTCGTTGGTATCCTTGAAGAATGTGGTGTCGCTAAGAACAGCCTGGAGATCTTCCGGTATCTTAATGAGACGAGTCAGTGAGCTGGTCCATTGGGCATTGGGTTGTGGAAGGGCCTACCTCGCACATAGTGTCGTTGTAAGTGATAAGAGCATTGACAGCCTCGATTGCCAAGAAGCTTTCATCAACTGTGCTGTTCTTCGTATTTGGATAGAGGATATTAGGCGTTATGACAGTTGCAAGGTTGTGGATATCCATCTTGCTACCCGTATCCTCGTCAACATGCGAGAAAGATGACGTCCAGTTTAGAAAGGCGAAGAGAACTTCCATAGTATCACGATGAGCTTTGGGCAGCAGACAGCACGTGAGGTGCAGTATCCGCTTTTGCTTTTCGGGATCAGGTATTTCTGTAAATGGTGACGTTAGCAGAGCTTTGAAAGCGGGATGCGGGAGCTGAACTTACTCTGTGAGATGACAAACAGGTTATGGAGCTTAAAAGTCAAGAGCGGATCAGGCATCTCGCGAAGGAACTTCTTCAACAAAGCCGCAATCTGCACAGGAGTCTCCTTCGTGAGATCAACCTGATCGTACTTATTGTCGATCATCTCGGAGATCTCCTTCAGCCGCCGAATATTACCATTCTTTCGAAACACTCCTTCCACTGACATATCCATTTGCCGCATCGCCGATACAGCATCATCAACGAGAGCAGGAATGCGAAGCGCGCCAGGTCCGACGCCGTGTGTGGATTCTGTACCCTCCTTTTCGACCAGGAAGTCGAGGCTCACGCCGAACACGCCCTTCTTCTTGCCGCCCTTCTTGGCATCTTTGTTGAAGGCGCGACCGAATATGTTCCAGATTGTTGGCTTGCGAGACTCAATCAAGGAGAGTAATTCATCCAATGTGAAGTAACCCTCCAGCAAAGGTTCCATGGACAAGACAGCGACATGCCGTACGATGAAATATTCGAGAGCCGAGAGTTCAGAGAAGTACTTCTTGGTCTTGGCATTTCGCTCAGCGAGGTGGGATTCCAAGTTGCCGCTAGACACCCCGCGTTGATGGCCATGGTTATACCGGGGAAGCGGCTCAGTAGTACCCACGAGTTTAGTGCCGGCATGTCTGTAAGCGTTGGGGCGTTGTTCTTTCGCTTGCTCGGCGGCGACAATCCTGGGAATATCGTCTAAGGTCAAAGCGTCCTGATTACCAAACGTCAGGTCGGTGACAGTCTCGCCATTGGCATCTCTTTCCTCTACAATCTGGAAGCCATGGCCACGGGTATCGGAACCTTCTCCGCCAGAAGAACCGGGCCTCACACTCCGACCCTCTGGACCGTCGATAATTCTTGAAGCCCTAGCTCTCTTGTATGTAGTCGACAGAGTACGCTCGTTTCGAATTGACCGCAAGCGTCGCATCTCGCCCACAGTCTGCTCAAGCGACGATTCAGCAGCACCGTCTCTGCCCGCATACTTCGACCTTGTCGTGGATCTGCGAATTTCACCGCCAGATGCAGGTTGGTTGCCATCTTTAGTCTCATTTACAGCGAAGCTCGTGTCATCTAGAGGAAGCAGAGCGTTAGCCCATGTTCGACCTGTACTAGGATTGCGGCGGGGTACGATACCTGAAGTGGGTTGCTGCAAGGTTCCTCCGGCGTGCAAAACAGCAAGAAGGCGCGCGAGTGCAACCCGCAGTAGGAAGACGAACTGCTGTAGTTTGCTCACACGGGTAAATCCACCTTGAGTCTCATTCGCAAGACCTTGCTGCGAGACGCAACTATTGCAGAAAACCTTTTCCATCCTGGGACTCCAGAAGGCGTCTTGACAAGTTTCGGTAAGGTCTCTTTGACAAGCTGCACATGTAAGATGAGGCGGCTTGATATGCCACCTGGAATCACCCAGCATGATGCACTCATCATCAATTGGTTCTTTACATGCTGCACAGCAATCAGAAAGCTGATCGGCAAGACTGGCTACTCCAGCCATGAGATCTGCAGGTGATTCTTCTTGCTCCGGGGGCCTGAGTGTCTCAATATCTGCCAGGTGATCGAGGAAGTGATACAACCCTCCGGGATTCTTCTTCTCCCTCTCCAGCTTCAGAGCGCCTTGAAGCCCGATGCGGATGAGAAGCTTAAGGTAGTGGGCAAGACCAGTGACTAATGATAGGAGTTCTTGCGTGACGCCCAGTTTCCGTACCCCAGCTTCCTGTGTCTTGGACAGCAAAGCGAAGAAGGCAACGATTTTCTTGCACAGTAATTTGGCCTCACGTCCGTAAGTAAGGTCTGGGGTACTCAGTCAGTCCGACTTTAGTTTTCTGTTCTGGAAGCGCGGTACTTACCCTTCATCTCTTGCGCCTTGATGTACCCAGCAAGTTGATCGATGGCTCGGAAAAGAACTTCGACGTGACCAATGAACCTTTTAGCAACTAGGACTCCATCCAGATAGGAGCCATTGCTGACGTGTAGTAGCATATCCGAGATGCAGGCAGCTGAGGACTCTTCGAAACCAGAAAGAATGCTCCAAATCCTGTAAACCTTCTCCTCCATCATTTCTTCTTCTTCTCGCACTCTATTGCGTTCCTCATCAGTAGCATCGGGACCCGCCTCAGGAGGCTCCAGAGGCTGCCCAGTTGGAGCGAGGCGGACATTCCAGAATTTATGAATCATATAGCATTCTGGATGCCAATGCTGATTCTGACCATTGCGGAAGATTTCCACGAACTGCTTCAGAATCGCTGTATGACACCCATGGCATCTTTGAGCAAACTGCGTGGAATAGTGGAAATGACAGTACACCCTGCCCTCATGCTCGTAATAGGAGTCTTGAGCGCCAAAAACTGTTGGGCAAACGGAGCAAGTGAAATGCTCGATGTGGTACTTGTGGTCCAAGGCGGTGATATAGGAACCACGCAAAGCACCGCCACATTCGTGGCAGAGGAGGCCCAATCGCCGAAAGTAATCGGTCTCACATAGTGGATATTGTCCACTTCCGTCCTCAGCGTCGACCGGAAAGAACTTGGATGCCACGATTTGCCCGCAATCCTGTTGTCAACAGCAGTTAGCTAACAGGACACGACGAGTTTCGTTGAGGCTGACGAGACTAACCTCACACTTGAAACACTCAAGATGGTATGTTGCGCCAAGCGCGCGTACAAATTGACCCGTCAAAGCCTCGCCGCACTTTTTGCAAATGCGCGCACTACCCGGGGATTTTGTGGGAGGACGGACGCTCTGAACAGATCTGTCACGTTGTGCTGACTTCTCCCAATAGCCTGCTCGATCACGCGGAGTTGATGGGTCCCGCTGGCCAGGGTTGCTCGAGTCCAATCTTCGGCCCATGCGACCATCCGGATTCTGCATCCCATCCACCGGGCTATTCACAGCAGACCCATTCCTCCCACCAGATCTTGCACGCGGCGAGTCGAAGGTTCTATTGCTATCGGCAGGCGAAGTGGGAGTCTGTCTCTGAAAACTACCACCTTGGCCACTGGTATTTAATGTGGGACGGACAGCCCCGTTGCCCGGCACAAGGCTGTCCGGCAGAGAGACATCGCCGGGAGGCATATTCGCCAGGAAGGCTCTTTTCTGTAATTACCGATAGACGCTCCTCAAAAGTCTGACAATGAATTATCGCCAGTATCGCGACAAACTTCCAGATTAGCTGATTATTGTCCCGAGGCAAATGATCGTCGCCGATATCAAACAAACCGGCTGGTGAGGGTGTAGGAGGATCTCCGATAAAAGTAGGACGAAATCGGACAGCGAGGTCAATGAAGACGTCTGTAAAGGACCACATATCAGATCAAAGCACAATGTAGTCTGTTATTCGTTGATCCATTGGAGTGTTTGTGGTTGTTCGCGTAATAACGTACCTCACGCCATGTAGATGGAACTTGCGGGGAATTGTTGATACTCGAGGGAACAGCGACCGAGGCGCGTGACCAAGTGACAGTTGTAAGCTCTTTTTGACTTTCGCAAACGAGCACCTGAAATCTCAGCAAATTTCCGACGACAGTTCTCTGCGAACGTAAATTGCCGCCGTTGAGGGCTGTGAGATCGAGAAAGGCCGGGGTTCAAAGAGAGCGGCGGAGTATGCTGTCTGAGAGGTGCATAACCGTACCCAATCCCTTGAGCACGACTCCCCTCGAAAAGAACAGGTTCAACCTGGTGTCACAGAGCAGATGCTAAGAAAGATTGACAGAGAATCAAGACCACTCAGCAGAAGCAGTCAAAAGAGTTGAGAGGAGGTACTCCGTATAGAAGGAGAGAAAGCAGCGTGTTTTGGAGGAGGTGGGAGTTGTTGCTGGCTGGCGGTTGTCACTCTGCCCCCCTATGCTCCATCTCGCTGGCTGCCCGCTAGATGTTATCACGTGAAGCAGCTCACCGCCTCCATCACCGCCAAGCGAGGGTCGGTATTGCTGTGTGCAGGTTACTATGGAGGGAGCCATATCATCACGAATATCCCAATGGTGAGTAAACATTGCTTGATGTGGAGAATACTCCGGTACAGGCCCGGCATGAACATGTACAAAGAGGCTGGGAGAGGACACTAAAGTGAAGGATGCCATCAAGTACAAAAAGTAATAATAAAGATCCATGGTCACATGATCCTTCACTGCTCAGCCATTCAGCCCTTGACTGTCAATTTTGCAGAAATAAAAATGATGCCTCTACGGTACCCAACCACCGATAAACATCAGGGCAAATTTACGCTCCCCCAGTCACCGGCTGTATTAATCCTATCTTCCCAGGCAGAAAGTGACGGTCAAGTATGTAGGTATCTGATCAAAGGGCAGCTCCATAGTCCCGCCATACTGTGGCACGGTAAGTGGGCGTAAGCAACCTGTAGTAACTCTATTATTATTGCAGAGCGGCCCGAAGCCGCCCAGGGCCATCAGTCATTTTGTGGAGTATGGATGAACACCCGTCATGCACAACAAACCGAACCAGGACCAGCCACAAGCAGGCCTCTTCTCAAATGTCAAGTCGGTCCGTAATCATACCAACTCCATAAACTCTATTGCGAGGCGCTGGTTCCGGGCGTGTCCAATTTAATTGCAAGAACTACTTGGTGACGGACCCTTGGATTGAGAGGCACCAAATGAGGTTACTCCGCTGTCTTCTGCCTGAACCTTTTTCGACTTCAGGGTCAGACTGGAACTGAGCCATATACTGTCTATCTATGGCTGCAACTTGCTAATAGTAGAGCCGAAACTTTTGGACTTTCGATCATAATTCATCATCTGCCTGTATGACCATGTTTGCCCCTCATCTCTGAGGTTAAATATATCCCCCGACCACTGTGTCTTGTTGTTGGGATGTATCAGTGACATGACTCCACTGCCACAGATCTTTCACCCTTAGTGTGCTATCAATCAATCCTATGTTATCACTTTTGCAGGAGTATCAAAATCTTCTTTTGTGCTCATAGTTCTATTATTCACAGTAATTGCGCCTAGCTCATGTTTATCTGTTGATCTATTCTAAAAGCACTTAAACCTTACATCCCCTTCTCTTCCCTTAATTTTTGAGAAATTTAGTGGTCCTAGCTACTTCCTTCTCTAAGGACACAAAATATCTCACCAGTTCCTCTCTGCGTCTTACAGTTCACATCACCTTCTATTTTATCCTGCTTAATCAACAGGCTTGACTCAAACAGCATCTCCTTCTCAACAAGGCTCTGCGACTGGGGCAAATGCCTGTCATTAAACACAATGTCTGACCAGTCCATACTCCGCATCACTCGGGTACTATATTATCATCGATCCTTTTCGATCTGTTCTCGAAGCATCATGTTGGCTAACATATGAAAACTTCATTCTGGGTATCAGGAAATCAAGCATATCCAGAACAACGCAGATCTCTGTATGTTTTTTACTCAATCAAGATTTGCTTCTCGCTCGCAATTCAACCCATTGCTGACTGCTGTTTCGTCTTTACAGCTCTCGCCGTGGCATACAAGGATTCTGATATTCGCAATGTGACCGCTATTGTGTTGGGAACTCCTGGCACACCTTACCAATTCGGTCTCTTTGAGGTTTGTACTCATTCACACTGAAGATGAGGCCCGTCCGCTGACCGGCAGCTAGTTCAGCATCAGTTTCGGTAAAGGTAAAGGGATACTGGTCGCTTTGTTACGATCTGCGCTGAGTCTCAAACGGCTGATATTATTTCAGACTATCCTGCGACTCCTCCGATTGTTCAAATTACTACGACTAACGGAGGACGATGCCGTTTCGGTCCTAATCTCTATGCCGGGGGTAAGGTTTGCTTGTGAGTCACGGACCAAGTACATGTCGAGACCGTTGAGATGCTGACAAAGTTGGCACTGTAGGTCAATCTTAGGGTAATTAGAACCTGCTGGAAAGCGGCTTGCCAATAACGCTGACAGATTCCTCTTGCAGAACCTGGGGTGGTCAGCGCGGGGAGGAATGGTCGTCGGCTCAAGGACTGGAGTCTATCCTGATCTCTATTCAGAGTCTCATGTCGAATAATCCTTACGAGAATGAGCCTGGGTACCAAGGTGCACATGCTCCGGAGGATCAGGAAAACAGCAAGGCTTATATTGAAAAGGTAAGCTGTCTCAGGTACGATGGTTAACTGTGTGCTTACCTCGCCCTGAGATACGTCATGAAACTCTTCGCATTGCAGTTATCCAACCTTTGGAATCGTCGCTGGGCATTCAGTTAGACGGAACGGACAAGCCATCCGAGAGCAAGAACGTAGGCGAGGATGACGAAGGCGATGACTCGTTCGACGACGAAGACGGCACTTTCTTCGAGCCCTTTGCGGACCTTCGCAAGAGACGATTCTTGTGGTACTTTGACTCCTACATGCAGGCGATCAAGGAAGCAGAACCAAGCGTCAGACGCCGCCAGAGATTTGAAAACATGCCTTTCGAGTCCTCAGATAATTGCATGAGGGGCCATTTCAATTATCCCGAATTGAGACGCCGGCTCATCCGCGTAAAGGAAGCCATCCTCAAAGAGACGCGCAATTGGCCGATAGAAGGGCTCGAGGCGAAAAAGCAGGAAGCTAGCCTTGCGGTGAGCCTGCAAAGTCAGTATGAGCAGATTGTTGAGGATTTCAAGCATCGCCACAATTTCACAGTGGACCTGCGCCTCGTCCATGGAAACCCGTTCCTCTGGGAATTGATCTACTTCGGTCGTCCCATGACCCAGCTTGATGGTGGTGTGTTTAAGGTCAAGATCTATCTCAGTCCACGATTCCCGGAAGAGCAACCGCGTGTCGTCGTAGAACCGGATCTCTTCCACTACCGGGTGTCTAAGGACGGAACGTTGTGCTATTTCCCAAAGCGCACAGAGGAAATGCGCCATCATATCGAGGCAATCGTGGAGGCACTCGAAGAGGAGTCCGCACCTTACGATCCGCGGACAACCGTGAATCCAGAAGCATCCAAGTTGTTCTGGGGTAGCCCTGAGGAGCGAAAGAACTACAACCGTGCACTCCGACGCTCGGTGCAGAAGAGCGTGGAATGAGGTTCTTGCCGGCTCGAAATCCTTCAAGACAAGATGTAGGTATTTGTCCAAATCTGTTCAACTGTCCTGAAGAACTTTGGTGGCTTGGTATCTGGGCTTTGATAACTCATTTGGGAAAGTCCAAGTCGCCCGACGATCTTTTCTGGCGGCGCCAACCTCCTGTCTTTATGCCAGTGCCGTCACGCGCCTCTATGGCTCTGCCAAAGCTTCTGTCCAAAGGAGACACTTTTCATTTACCTGGGGCCGTGAGTCCACGATTAGTTTTGGATGCAGGCATCGAAACCTACGACTGCAAAGCGGCGCGACAGGCGAAATGGACATTGTTTGCTAGGTTTATTTTGCATCAATTTATCTAGCGATACCAAGTCATTCTAGACTAGGTGTCAGGTAGCTTCAATTAACAAAAAAGCTGTTGTGGTCCGCATTTTGGAGGCATAGTTGTACTTTATTGGAAGCTTGTGGGGTTTTGGAGCTCGTGCCCCAGAAAGATCTTAAGGCGGCACCGAACCTTAATAATCATCTAAATGGCTAAATGATGCCAACGCCCCCTATCTAAGTTCAATCACCAGACAAAAAGCGAAACAAACCAGACCCTGTTGTCGACCTCACTTTCTTCGCCGACCCCGAATTTCGCCATCTCGTCCTTTGACCACAAAGAAAGAGGGTTCTCTGATCGATTGATTGACTGCCCCCGATGTCTCAGAAGCGGCCTACTTTGGAGCTGGGCTCCGTTCTTGTGGTCGGAGGCTGCGGGTTTCTGGGCTGGCACATTGTCGATCAATTGCTCAATTTCCCTTCAGAGACCGATCCCAGTGTTGCCCTCCCGAAGCCAGAAGGCGATTCTCTATTCGATAATCCTCGGTTGTCCGGTCGGTACCCTAGGTGCGTAGCGAAGGTCTCCGTTCTCGACCTGCGAACGACCAACAATCGCCTTCCCGGTGCACAGTACTACGACGGTGACATCACGTCCGAAGAATCCCTGCTGGCTGTTTTCCGCGCGGTCAAGCCAGATGTAGTCATTCATACCGCGACGGCGAACGTGTTGGAAGGGAATAAGGAGCTGCTGCGCAAGGTCAATGTCGATGGAACCAAGACGTTACTGGAGGTCGCGGGCGGCGATCGTGGTGACTGGGGTGGGAAGTGCAAGGCCTTTGTGTATACGAGCTCGGCCTCCGTCCTGCACGACACACAGAGTGATCTGAAAAATGTGAACGAGGATTGGCCGCTCATTCGGGGCAAGCTGCAGCTGGAGTACTACTCGGATACCAAGGTTCGTTTGCAGACACTCCTTTTGCCTTGCTGGATTCTATTAACGAGATTCAACCTGCCTAGGCCGAAGCCGAAGAAATAGTCTTGAAGTACAACCGTGCTTCTCCCTCATCGATGGTGACGTGTGCGCTGCGCCCTGCGGGTATATACGGTGAGAGGGACACCTCATTTACTTTCAAAATCCTTGAGCACGCGGCCAAATCATCCCCGACCGTTTTGCGCATGCAGCTCGGTGATAACAACAACTTGTTTGACTTCACATACGTCGGTAACGTCGCCTACTCTCATCTCCTTGCCGCATACCATCTTCTGGCCACTCAGACGCGGTATGAGAAAGGGCAAGGCGGACCCCTGGACCACGAGAAAGTGGATGGCGAAGCCTTCAACATCACAAATGACGCTCCCGTGTACTTCTGGGACATGACTCGCGCTGCATGGGCGCTGGCAGGAAAGGTTGTGGAGCCTGACCAGGTGTGGCAGCTTCCCGAGGACGTTCTCGGACCCATTGGCGGCATGTTGGAGACAGTGTATGGTCTTATTGGCAAGACCCCCCGTTTGACAAGGCGAATGGTCCGGTACTCATGCATGACTCGCTACTACTCCTGCGACAAGGCCAAGCACCGACTCGGGTACAGTCCAATCGTGTCGGTCCCTGAGGGTCTCTCCCGCGCAGTTGGATATGTGCTGGAACGCGAACGATTGGAGTCTGAAAAGAAGGGGCTGTGAAGCCTTGGTTGGAAAGATACTAGGGTCGATATGGCGTATATGTATTGTAATATATGGCTAATTCTTGTGACATTCCCCTTGGCTTTGTCCTGTTCATAGTTCTTGCAAAGCCACGCTTACTGATGCTTTTCGTGACAGACGTTATGAAGAAATTCTCATACTACAAATTGAAAAGACAGAGCAGGACATATGTCTTTATTCACATGAATCATAGCCAAATCTTGTAGGTCAAAACCGTTCGCATATGGGCTGAACCAGCTTTCCTGTTATGCCAGCTCTATACACCAACATAGTGTCACCACAGCTTCCTGAGAAGTACCCGAAGCAACTTGTCCTGCTTTGCAATATCTCTACTAAAGACTCTTTTCGTTTTCCGGGTATACTTCTCCAGTGCCTTGAGACTCGGAAACTTCGTCGGTTTCTTCTTCAGAATACGGCAGTCGAGAAGATCCACGATATTGACATATACCTTCGACAAGGCCTGAAAAACAAAATCAGTATCCCGGCCTCTCAACATCCAGGCAGCATAGCATACCTTCTTGCATTGCGTGATAGACGTGAACGGTCCTGTCAGGTCCAGCTCCTCGCACAATTGCTGCCAGTTCTGAAGTCGGGTGAGATTCTGTCCAAGCAGTCTATCGTACTCCAGGGCCATGCATCGGTTCCACATCTTGCGCCAGGCTTTCGAGCCCGTCTTCCATTTTCTTTGGCTTGCTAGACGGTTGAACTCGTCGCTCACTGAGGCGTCTGGGTTAGGCTTGAAATCTGGGAAGTCGAAGAACGAGCGTCTGTTCGCTGGCATTGCAGGGGAGTCTCGTGGTTCTGCGATCCCTCGGCGAGATCATGAATTCTCCCCTTGGAGTGTTGAAGGTTGAACCGTTGGCTATTGTAAAAGTCCAGACGCAGCCAGGAACGCTCCATTCTGAAATCTTCATAGCTCTTTATGTGTCTTAGTGGAGTAAGGCGCTGTCTCTGAGCTCTTGCTTGTTTTAAGGCAATGAAAGAAAGGCTGCATTCACAGTTAAGTTCGTCTTTGATAGTTGTCAACTAATTATGACAGGCCCAATTGGGATTGGTCTTCAAGAGTGAGGACGCGCCTCACAGGAAGAGAAAGAACGACCCTAGCGCCATTCAACATTGACCACAAATGGACTACAGCTGTGAATCCCACTTCCAAACAGTTTCACATTGTCGTCTTTCCTTCTAGCAGGGTGGATTAAGCTGTTCCCTTCTCCTGTTTACTTTGTTTGTCCAACCAGTCATCGAAATGCAGCTCCCTATTCCCCTTATCAGCTTCTTGGGCTTGCTTACAAGTGCTCTACGAGGCTGGACAGACGGCTTCTCCCATCTGTGGGAAAGCACTTTGGACCTCTATGAGACGTTTGACTATGTCGTTGTCGGTGGTGGTACTGCTGGTGTGACTCTCGCGGTCCGTCTTGCTGAGCAGAAACTCCGCGTGGCTCTCGTCGAGGCTGGTGAAACATACGAAGTCAAGTTTCCATTAGCAGCCGTTCCTGCCGCCGCCGGTATAGGCGCTGGCTCTGATATTGAGTCTGCCACGGCAATTGACTGGAAGTTTGTGGCTAGAAATGTCTCTGGTGCTAACCACCGTGACATTCATTATCCCAGAGGCAAATGTCTTGGAGGATCGTAAGAACATCGCGTTATTTTGCCTTTTTATTTTACTGACTTGATATTCTGAACTGGCAGGTCAGCTCTGAACTTTATGGCCTACCAAAGGTGAGCCAAGCCTCTTTGTTCTCTACAGGCCGAGTCCAGGAAATATACTGACAGCTGTTGTGCTAGACCGACTAGGGACTCGATGCAGCTCTGGGCTGATCTTCTTCAGGATCAGAGTTACACTTTTGACAACACTCTGCCATATTATCGGAAGACCGTTCAGTTCACGCCCCCAGACACCCTGCGACGAGCCGCGAATGCTACAGCGCAATTCAACCCCGATGCTTTCGCTCATGAAGGACAACGCCCAGTCCAGGTATCTTACCCTGTTTACGCCATGCCCTTTTCGAGCTGGATGAGACTTGGAGTGGAAGAGGTGGGTATAAACGAAACGTTGGACTTCAACAGCGGAACATTGTTCGGTGCTCAGTACGGCAGCTTTACCATTCGACCGTCTGATGAGACAAGGAGCAGCTCGCAAGCCGCCTTTCTGAGCCCGCTATTGCCTTCGTCAACTTACCTGAAAGTATATCAGAGTACGATGGCAAAGAGGATACTATTCAACCCACAAAAGCAAGCGTCTGGGGTGCAAGTTAGTGACTTACTGCGAACATTCACCCTCAACGCGGAGCGAGAGGTGATCATATCGGCAGGTGTATTTCACACCCCGCAGCTTTTGATGGTTTCTGGAATTGGTCCGGCCGATACTCTTTCGGAACACGGCATTCATATTGTTCGGGATGCCCCTGGCGTAGGTCAGAATATGTGGGACCATGTTTTCTTCGGACCAACATACCAGGTAGCTCTTGAGACTTTCACGAAATTACCAACAGATCTAGGGTATCTCACATCGCAAATCGCTCAATATATATTCTCTCATGGTGGGGTACTCACCAGTCCACTCATCGACTACCTTGCGTTTGAGAAGATCCCAGATTCCTTTCGTTTGAACTTCTCAGTCCAGACGAGCAGGGACCTTTCGTCCTTTCCAGATGACTGGCCGGAGGTTGAGGTTGGTCGCCTCGATGTGCTGATTTGTTGATGCTTAACTGACTTGCTTTTTCCGGGCAGTACATCTCATCAGCTGCATACGTGGGAAATTTCTCAAAGATTCTTCAATCGCAACCCTCGGGCGGTAAGCAATATGCAACAATCCTCGGCACCCTTGTTGCGCCAACGTCTCGCGGAAATGTGACTATCGCCTCGAATGATACCTCAGATCTGCCTATAATCAACCCAAATTGGCTTTCAACGGACGCGGATCAGCAGGTAGCCATTGCCGCGTATAAGCGTATCCGTGATATGTTTCACAGTGAAGCCATGGCGCCGATTGTTCTGGGAGATGAGTACTTCCCCGGGAGTCAGTATCAGACGGACGCAGAAATCCTCGAGGTTATTCGCAATACTCTGATGACTATATATCACGCTGCATGCACTTGCAAGATGGGAACACAGGACGATCCCATGGCTGTCCTCGATAGCCGGGCCAGAGTCTTTGGTGTCGATAGGTTAAGGGTTGTCGATGCCAGTGCATTTCCCATCCTGCCGCCTGGACATCCCCAGTCTACTGTCTGTAAGTAGCAGAAAATCCTTCTTCGGTGGTCATTAACTCAATCATTTCGCAGATATGCTTGCGGAGAAGATTGCATCCGACATAATCTCCTCGTTAGCCTGATATCTCTCAGCAGCATAGTTAGGCATTGCACTATTTTGCCACAGAAGTAGAGACCATATCTTATGAACTGTCGTGGATATATATATCAGAGGACATCTTCCTGTTCTGTATTGCCTTTAGCAGGGAAGATATGCCTAGAGCTTTATGAACAGATGTCCTCTAAAACTTGCTAATATAAATATCTGGTGTTCGATATACATTAAAAACACAATGGCATCAATTGACTGCTAGACCTCATTCTACGGTTCCTATGTATTTTGAGGACTCAAGCCAACAAGAGCATTCCATATTCCACAGTGTAGAGCAGCCAGCAGCCCTATATGGCGTTACGACAGGATACGTTGATCCATCCACGCAAACCGCCGATTCCATCCCTTTGTGATAGCAACGCGGAGGAGGTTGATTAGAGTATGTAGTCACGGGGATATTCGCATAGAATGGGTTCGTCGGTAAGAGGACTACCCTAGGGACGAGTAAAATGGCAGGGTCGAGTCGATCAGCAATGACCTGATATATTGATGACGATGGCTACGCAAGTAGACGGTGAATATCATGAATCCTTTCCATCACTCTATAGTCTACTCCGTACGTATTGAGGGAATTATCATGGTCTTAGGAGGAGACGTCGTTGACCAGGCCCAATGAGATGGGAGTCCAACTTGGCCCATTGATCCCTGAGGGAGACGTTGATCGTGGCACGACAGAGTATTTGTTCTGTGGATTGGTTATAGAGCCTACCTAAGGTAACTTACTACTAGGTCCTTGCTTATGTGGAGGAAGATGATCCCCGTCTCGTCCAGTCATGCTCCAGTATCTGGCTGTATATCATTCGTCTCCGCAAAAGGATGCTGATCGGTTTGAGGCTAGGATTCCTGGGGTAATGATGGACAGTGCCGTTTTGAGGGTTAGGATGTAGACTAGATAGACTAGATAGGATAGGGTCCGACTTGCTGAGGTTGGAGACGAAGGACGAAGATCCCTCGAGGATCCATGGAATAATGATTAGTGGTGAGGCAGGAAGGAAAGTTTGGGTCGGGGGACGCTGTGAGAGAATATTCTAGCGAAGTTTTGGGTCACCATTTCGTTATTATTGTGATTCGTCCTGATGATGAGGATAAGCTTAATAGGCTTTTGGTGAGTATTGGAGGATTGAAAGTCAAATGAAGGCGTTGAGATCATGGGGTCGGGGCTGGCTGCCATGCGAGATGGGAGTACGATGAGTCAGATTCGACGCTCTCCATAAGTCCATAGGCGTGAATTATGCAATTTGATTACTCTTCTAGAAGTAAATAGTTAGTAACGGAGGAGGAATCTGATGTGTCATGGGAGAAGTAGAAAGGGAGCATCAGAATGGATGCTTGCGGCAGAGAGGTATGGAGAGTTGCTTTTCCCCGCCCTTTTACCCCGCAGAGACCATCAACTGGCCCTACACCACCACGCATCAGCCATCAACCTCCTCTATCTACGGAGTAAAGAAAGTACGATTCGATCATTATGACTTTTCTCCTTGGCATATCTATAGTATCTATACTATAGCCAGAGGTCAAGTGCGGTGTAGAATAACTTAGTCGTTTCAAATCTGAGATACCCCAGGAATACACGCGAAACATTGTTCAACACTCGAGGCCAGTAGGAATCATCTCCGAGCAATCCGCCCGAAGTGGCCAATGGCCACGAAATTAATCTGTGTACTCCGTACTCCGTACACCTTTCAAGTCCAATAGATTAGAAGGGTGTTTCTCATGGGTTATTGCTATGACTACCATGGCTCGATCGGCAGATGAATAAACATCTACTTCATCCTTTACAAAGGCAAACATCCAAAAGTACTACCCTTGCATAAGTACAAATGCATGATTCGTCCTCCGCCTCACTCTGTGCTTTACCTCTCTACCTTGGTCGATCCTCTAGTCTAATCTGTGGGACAGCGTCAGGATCACTGTCTCATGCCAGTCGTAAAGTTATTTTCCTAAGAGGCGATGCCCCTGGATTGAGCTAGGTCAAGTGCTCTGGGGAAGAGGACGGGACCCATGGGACAAAATAACGGATGACGAGAGTTGACGTTGCAGGCGTGTCCCGATCAAATCAGCAACCAGCATTTGCGTCTACCCATGCAGGTGGGTTGGAAGGTTCAGTAGAGACCGCAGGTAGTGCAAGTTTGTATCTCTACCTGGGAGAGAGAGTAGACGGACCGACTGCCAGAAAAGGATGTCAAACGTGCCTAGTAGCTATTTCTGTGTAGGGAGAAACTATGAAGTAAGAACAAATCCTAGCACAGTAAGGATATGCAGATCTAGATTCCACAGAAGAGGGACCACCGGACCAGGTCTGGGATTAGCACAGCATGGATATTTGATGAATGCACCAGCGTCATCTACCACCCATAATGGATAGACATAAACGAACCAACGCATAACGGCTATTTGAAGAATGACAAGAGGTGGCGGCCAGTGGCTGTTGGGGTAGGTCGTGTGGTCGGAATGATATCCCTTGAGGGGGGACATAGAGAAACAACCATGTACAGAATAGTTGTCCAGGTAGAGGATTCTGGATGATTGAGCCTTTCTATTGACAGTGGGAGTTGAGCATGTTTACTCAAGCAGATTAAGTATGGACAATAGCACACAGGCTCCCTAGGATGAAACAAAGTACTTCTAAACTCACCAAGACTGGCATAACCAGACAATAACACTACTCTAACTAACCATGAGAGCGCAATCATGGGATAGACACCAAAATAGTCAAGACGATAGCATCGTGCCATCGGCTACCCTAGTCTATCACAAGTGGACCGCCTATTTGCTGATCAATCATCATCAGAAACATCAAACCAATTGTATTTCCTGGATAGAATCATGTCGAGACTAGGTTTCGCGTCCTATGGGCTTAACCTTGTACGTATTTCTACTTTTCTAGTACCTCTCTGAATAAAATGAAAAGTGGATCAAAAGTTTTGAGGCCGTTTTCCCTCGATAAAGTAGTAAACAGAGACAGGTAGTATCAGTGCTGCACTGCTGTTGCGTTTTCCCGCCTCCAGTTGGAGTGTTTCGTCTTGTTTCGTCTTTCTCTTCCTTCGTCTTGTTCCCTACCAAGGTCATCCTCAACCAATCTCACGTTTTTCCTCCCTCTTCCAAACTCCCTTATCTATTTTCTGAACACCATCTATTTCCTTCGAGTGTTGTTATTTTATTGCTTCAAATTCCACAACATCCAACTTCTGATTGAGTCAATCGCCTCTCCTGAGGTTGACTCTGTCGATCACCCTAGTTTCGCGTTTACAACTCTCCGTCGCGCCATTCCCCGCATAGCCGCCATTCTCCGTCCAATTTCATTCCTCCTTCGACCTTGAATTTTTATCCGGCCGAAAATTACTCTATATCCTTCGCATTTGGGGCAATCCGTTTCCTCTGCTACTTGCTTTGGGAGACACGGGTTGTCTCACAACGCCTGTCGTCCTCTGTGAGGTCATCCCTCTCCCTTCTCGCCTGCGTACCCCCGCGACCCAGCCATGGCCCGTTAGTTCTGCGGATGCATTCATAACACCACACGAGGGCACCGGCTCTGCCCGGCAGACGCTCTGCTCGGCTTAGTGTACACTTTCGGTTCATTTGGCTCGCTTGATTGTTCCTCGCGCTGCACTCACAACACGTCGTCTACTCCGCTCTCCGTCCTCAATTTGGTCGGTTGGACCTTTCAACATGGCGGGCAATGGCGTACCCAGTGCCCAGTTCCTTGCTCCCCCGGCCGTTACTGCCTTGAGGCAGGAGGCTCGGGGCATCGACCCGAAATTCCCACCCATGACTCGTACCCTTAGCGATGATATGCGGGAAGAACGCGAGGAGTTGAAGGAGGCGGCGGAGCAGACCTTGAACGTCATCGTGGATTTGGATCTGGACGGCCGTATAAAATGGGCCAGTCCATCATGGCGACAAGTGGTGGGGACATCTCCTGAATCGTTAGAAGGGCGAATGATTTCGGATTTCCTGGTCGACAATAAGACCGCCTTCCACGATGCTATTGAATCCATGAAGGAAGATGACTCTCGCAGTCGCTTTATTCGCTTCAGTGTGAGGATGGGCCCCGAGTCGATACTGAAATACTCGCCTGAGCCCCGACCAGTCGAGACGGTGACAGAAGAAAGCACGGAGGGCCCTCAACCGTCGGAGGAAACAGACAACAATCATGACGTCTTGAGTATGGAAGGGCAGGGCATTATGGTATTTGAGCGGACGCCAGATGGGACCGGCCATGTAGGTTTCACTAATCCCGACATAACGCGTTTATCCGCAGGATGACAGACTAACGAAGTTCTGATGTCAGACTATGTGGATGCTACGACCGTTCCACCAACCCCGGGAAGTGACTATTGATCTCCCTCCTCTGTTGGTGGAGTCGTTGGGCGTCGGTGCTGAAGTGCTGGCGAACTACTTGACAACTCTGGCTGAGGCTGCGGCGAATGAACCTGATCCATCGAAGTACCCTGCGCCCAATCCGGTACTCTGTCGCATTTGTGAGCGTCAGATCACCCCCTGGTGGTTCGAAAAACACTCCGATCTCTGCCTCCAGGAACATCGGGCAGAGATGGACGTCCAGATCGCCCAGGAAAATCTCAACGAGCACCGTCACACGATCGTGAAAGTCCTAGATCTATTGGAGGCTCGACAAAGCAGGCCTCTGGCGGGAGAAACGCCATCCCCAACACCGCAGCCTGAGTATAAAGGACTAACAATTGGGCCATCACCGGTTGTTTCGGCACCATCTTCTGGAAATGCTTCAAACTCTAGCTCGGCTCCAGGCACGCCCCCGCGATCCCGCGAACATTCAGCTTCGGATGGCGGCCATTCACGCGGTCGGTCATTTGCAGTCCGGCGACCGTTGACTCGGATTGTTGAGCTGATTCTCGATTTGTGCGACACAGCTCTCGAAATCAACATGCCCGTGATCAAAGAACCCCGTGGGGACAGCATGGACGATTTCCGGACTCTCTCGCCGCAATCGGAATCTCGAATCTCTCAAGTCCTGCAGTGGCAATCTCCCAGTTCCAACACCTTGGAACAGGAGCAAGGTCTCGCTGCCCTAAGCGCTGACACGGAGCAGGTCTCCAAAGCAAAAGTCGACGCGGTCATCCGCCATCGCAAGATCGTCGAATACGCAGAGCGGATTCGCATCGAGTATACGGTGATGGTGGAGGACTGTATTGCAGCTGCCCTTAGTAAGGCTGAACGTATCGCTGCCGGCCAGTTGAGCGATTCAACTGGCCCATCGGACGATGAACTCCCGCCTGAAGACGCTGCTGCCCCCTCTGTGACGGCTAATGACAGCAGTACTGCTGTCGCACCTCCCTTGTCACCGCAGCCTGTGACCCGGCAGCCAACTCCGTCGATGTCTGCATTGACCATGTCTATGCGCAATGCACCCGAACGCTTCCAGATTCCGCACACCGAAGGTCGAGCCTCCTCGGTTGCCGTGTCTACAGGATCAAATAGCCCGATGGAATGTCCTACTCCCCGATCGCACAGGAGCGCCGCGGGATTATTAGGTACATCTCAACCTTCTCGTCGGGGGCTTTCGATGGTAGATCTCGATGCGGGCGAAATGAGCGATAGCAGTGTGCTTTCTTCTGCTTTTACCGGAGCCGTACGGACTGAATCTCCAGCATCCGACCGGAGCTTGGAGAGAAAACGCAGAAGCCTGGTGCTCCCAGGGTTGTCCAGCTCCCCTCGCCGCCAGCAATCGCCCGCCAGAATGTCCAATCCTCACTCGCCCTTACGCATGCCCAAACCTCGGCTCTCCAGCGGCGCTGAAAGCCTGCCGTCGCCCATAGTTTCGCCTTCCACTCACGCAAGTGAATTGGCGAATTATCACTACCGCCATCACCGACGTCAGTCATCGGCGACTTCGTCTGACGTGACGAAGCCCCCTGTTTCTCCTCACCTGACATCTGCGAGCCAGCCTCAGCCCCGTCCAGCGCCCCCGTCGATCAAGGATTTCGAGATCATCAAACCTATTAGCAAAGGTGCCTTTGGCAGCGTCTATCTGTCCAAGAAGAAGTCGACTGGGGAATACTTCGCGATCAAAGTTCTCAAAAAGGCGGACATGGTTGCCAAAAATCAGGTAACTAATGTCAAGGCTGAACGTGCGATTATGATGTGGCAGGGGGAAAGCGATTTCGTTGCCAAGCTATATTGGACGTTCTCGAGCAAAGATTATCTCTATCTGGTCATGGAGTATCTGAATGGTGGCGACTGTGCTTCCCTTGTCAAAGTCCTGGGCGGGCTCCCAGAAGACTGGGCAAAGAAGTATGTAGCCGAGGTGGTTCTCGGAGTAGAACACCTGCATAGCAGGGGCATTGTCCATCGTGATCTCAAGCCGGACAATCTACTGATCGACCAAAAGGGCCACCTCAAACTGACCGATTTTGGCCTGTCCCGTATGGGCTTGGTTGGACGCCAGAAGCGCGTCCTCAAGAGTTTGAATGAACCAGCGCCCGACCTTTTGAAGCAGGGTCCCTTCCCTCGCGCGATATCTATTGCTTCCTCTCGGTCGGCGTCGTTCGATTTTCAGGCCCCTGGTTCACCAGGATCGACGCCACTCATGACCCCCGACCTCGCTGGCAGCCTGACCCAGCCATCCTACTTCAGCCTTAACCAGAGCGGTCTCAGTCGCCAACCCTCGCGTCGGGCATCCGGCTACCGCAGTGACAGTGGTGGCAGCGAAAACCTGAGTGCTATATTCCGAAATTTCTCTCTTACCGAGGGCAACGAGACTGCATCTTCTTTACCGCCATCTTCCTTACCTGTTCCGGTACCATCGTCCAGTAGCGTAACCGAAGAAGAGAGTCAAAGTGAAGCCGGCGAGTCTCCCCGCTTGTATCCACTTCAGCCGACCTTGAGCAACTCGGTACCGTACAGTACTCCGCCCCAGCAGTCGATGATGCCGCCGCTCATGGCACTCTTTGACCCCGACGATCATAACAGACGATTCGTCGGCACTCCTGACTATCTCGCACCTGAGACTATCAATGGACTAGGCCAAGACGAGATGAGCGATTGGTGGTCCTTGGGCTGCATCATGTTCGAGTTCCTCTTCGGTTACCCTCCATTCAATGCCCCGACCCCAGACGAAGTGTTCGAGAATATCCTACACCGGAGAATCAACTGGCCGGATGAGGCGGAAGAGCTAGCGTCCCAGGAAGCCATCGATCTCATGAACAGACTTATGACGCTAGATCCTCGCGAACGCATCGGAGCCAACGTTGATGACAAATTCCCGAACGGAGGGGCGGAAATTCGCAGCCATCCTTGGTTCTCCGATATCAACTGGGAGACTCTGCTGGAGGATAAAGCACAGTTCGTGCCAAATCTCGAGAATCCCGAGGACACCGAGTACTTCGACGCCCGTGGCGCCACTTTACAACCCTTTGCCGAAGAATTAGAGGAAGGGCCTTCCTCGCAACCTGCCACAGCAGCAGCAGACCGCCCTCACGACGCGTTGTTCAAGGTTCGCTCGCAGGTCAATTCGATGAAGCGACCCTTGATGCCTCTCCACATTCCCCCGCATGTCCGTGACTCGCGTAGCAGGAGACTGAGTGAGCCAGCCTTGGCCGATGACTTTGGCAGCTTTTCCTTCAAGAATCTCCCCATGCTCGAAAAGGCCAACAAGGATGTCATTCAGAAGCTACGCCAGGAGGCTTTGCAGGCCCAACAACGCCAATACAGCTCGTCCATTGCTCAAGCAATTCCACCAACGCAGGGTTCTTCAGCCCCGTCCGGCCCTTCGCTGGAGGGCAGCCCATTGCCCATGCCACTAAAACGGACCTTGTCTCATAATACAGGCAACAACCGACCCTCGTCGCCTTCCAGCTTGAGCCAAGCCAACTCCTCTCCGAGCCGTCCTTCCCAGCCTTCATCCCCGCTTCTTGTGCAATTCAGTACCGGCAACAACCATGAGCGCAGAAAGACGTCAGGATCATCGTCGACGAATTCTCATCAGTCTAGCGGGTCTTTTGCAACCGGCAGTACTGATCAGGGTCGCATGGCAAGTATCAAACTAGGCTCATCGGCATCATCTCCCATTAAAATCGGTCGAGGAGCGACACACTCACCGGATAAAACCCCTTCGGGCCAACGACAGGGCAGTATCCCAACAACCCGAGCGAGATCGCAGACGATCGGATCCCAGGATGGAGAATTATCGTCCTCGCTCGCGAAGGAATCGTTTGTCGCGGGTCATTACAAGCGCCGCAGTCAGTTGTTTGATATATCACCCTCCTCGTCAGACAATGAGGACCCTCGTACGAAAGCTTTGCTTAAAGTCCAGCGCCGTCGTCAGAGCTCAAGACGCCTGTCCCAGATCAACATCCTTGATGGTCCCTTCTTCCGGCCTTTGGATGTGCTTATATGTGAAGATCATCCGGTTTCTAGGATGGTGATGGAACGCTTGTTTGAGAAATTACGCTGCCGCACAATCACGGCAGTGAATGGTGCAGAGGCGATGCGCTACGCCCTGAGTGAAGTCCAGTTCGATATCATCATGACTGAGTTCAAGCTACCCCAGGTGAATGGGGCAGATCTCGCCCGCATGGTACGCGAGACGCGCAGCGCCAATCGGCATACGCCAATCATTGCGGTGACTGGATATCTGAAGGATTTACCTGAAACGCATCATTTTGACGCGCTGATCCAGAAGCCTCCAACGTTGACCAAGCTCACCGAGGCTTTGTGTAAGTTCTGTCAGTGGAAACCTCCACCGAAGGATTTTAGCCCCTCTCAGCCCTTCGCTGGCCAGCCATCCGCGCTTCGTCACGCTGCTCTCGCCGCCAATGCAGATCAAAGCCCTAGCTCGACAACATCTTCTGGCTTCGCAGTCGTACCTTCAAGCTCGTACCGAGGCTCGAGCCGGGGAGATTCCATCGGTAGTAGCTACTTCGGAGATATGGATCCCATCAAGGCCGAGGAGCTTCCTGTAGTTGTGAGTCGGCCCAACGACGAGTGGATGGCCAGCCAACCAGGAGGCTTGGGCATCTCGGACGATTCAACTCCCAAATCTGCGACGGATTCCGAGTCTTATCCTAGCTCCGATGCAGTTCCATATCCGCATTTACTCCATGCCGCTTCAGCCCCCGCTGCCTTGGAGCCATCTGGGAAGGAGACACCTCGCAAACAACGCTCTAGCGAATCCATCCGCGCGAAGAGACAGTCATTGGAAAAGAAGCGCTACGAGTGCGCCGAGTCTGGCGATGACGAAGACGAGGAGCTTGGAAATGCGCCTGTGCGCACGCCTAGCTCAAGGTCTAAGTCCCACCGACCGGTTTCTAAGTTGGGGGTAGAGATGATGAGAACCAACAGCCGGGGCAGTGTGGTTAGCGGCAGCGAAGAACTGCTCAGAAAGGAGCGTGAGGCATTGGAAAGGAGCAAGAATGGAGAGTCTGAGGAAGCGATTGAGAGCGGCGAGGAGCCGACCTCGTCATCTCCAAGCACCGGTGTGGAGGATAGGTTCGACAAACTCCAGATTTCCGCCAACACAATAGCGGAAAGACCCGAAGAAGAAATCAGCCCGAGAAATTCGCCATTACCACAGGGTGCAGATCTGGGCCCAACTCCCTCTGCAGCGACGCGGCCGAAGAGACCATCCCGTTCGCAACACGACAGGGGGATCACCGAGATCTATAGAGGGAGTGCCAGCCAGCCTTCCACCGCAACAAAGGCTAGCACAGAAACTCTCAAGAAGGGCCAAGTCACTCCTCCGATCATCGTTTCCAAGGAAGACGAACCGGGCGCTTCCGCGATGATACTAAACACACCGTCACCCAGAATATCAAAGGGTTATTTAGGCACCGATGCCGACAATGATTACGATCAGACTGCCGACTCCGAAGCCACGCCTCGCCCTCAACATACCCCTTCCCCACATCTAGATCTCGATCACACGCCGCGACCATCTGAGCGATAGACCCACGGCAATGCCAGTGTCTGGATAGGACAAATAGAAATTATGTTTTCTTGACGGTTCTCTAGACGGAAAGGCATTGCGTTCCAATCTGCTTTACGATGGCGCATCTTCTTTGCGTCACCAAAGACCTGTTTCAATATGCATCTACACTTGTCAAATTATCCTCTTCAGTCAAGAGTGTCACTTTGCTCTCATCAGTTGATTTCCTTTTGCTCTTTTTGCTTTTTTATCTGGTTTGTCAAGGCTAAGCGGGTGTTGGGGGTTTGTCATCTCACCATGTAACCAATTGTTTCGCTTCGTTCCTTGGGCTTTTTCCACCAACTTGCATCACTTACGATCTCAGCATCTCTTTTGTACGATTTTCCTTTCTTCTTCACTTCAGAACAAAATTGTGTACTTAGGGGGCACACAAAAGCGGAATCAAAGCTTTTGGAGGTGCGGAAATTTATCCATCGACTCGAGAGACTCGGACTTGCTCAATGTGCTCAAGTAAGCTGTAATTACGGTAGCGCTCTTAATGTATGCTCGAGATAGATGTCTTATTTCGCCTTATGCCACAGTCTGGGTGAGGAATGATATATCTGTATATGTAGATACATGTATAGTCTAATAAATCACAGAGAAAGCAACATGATGGTTCAAGCCTCTTGGATGGAATCGACATCAAGCCCATTTCACATCCAAAGCGGACAAACACTCCGGACATACCTCGCAGACAGCATCGATACATGAGGGCGGATGTTATCGGAGTTTCTGATAGATGATGGAAAATGGGTATTTACAAAGAATAGACTGTATTGACAGGTTGAGAAAAGAAAATTCAGGGAGATGCTGGATGAGATGCGGTATGTGCTGAGCATGAGCAGTGCATGACGAGTGATCTATATGGAAGAGGTCTATAGCTGTGATGGGATCAATGTCCCGTCGGCTGCCGGGTGACAGTGGTATCCCGGCCATCTGTCGAGCGAGTAGAGGGTGAAACGGTGCGGATCTGCGACAGCGCCGGGCCGATGTCAGACCGCCCCTGTTCCATCATGTCCTGCTGCTCGTGGGCGACGGAGTGTGTGCGATGGCGGAAGAACCGGTTGCGGCTGATGGAGATGCTGTGGCCGTGGGATTCGGTCGAGCGGCGGCCGTCGGAACCGGTGGCCACGGGGACGCTGAGGTTGGAGCGGGTCTTGGACAAGGAGGCGCGGCTCTTGCGCTCTTCCTCTTCCTCCTCCTCTTCTTCCTGGATGCGGCGTTCGTCGTTCTCGCGGTTCGCGATGCGGACGACTTCGTCAATGTGGCGACCGCGGTCTTCAAAGACATCGCCCATGACATCCATGGAGGAAACGTCGCGCATGCCGAGCGAGAAGTCGACGTGTTTGCGGGAGATGGATTCGCCACGGGCGCGCGCAGCAGCGGTGTTCATCCCTTTGCGGAGGATCGAGGGGTGGCGGACGCCGGTGCCTGTGCTGGTGCCTGTGCTGGTGCCTGGGTGATCGTGGTACTCCTTTTCGCTGAGAGGTGTAACTGGAGGCCGGCCGTCACTGGTGCCGGGTGCAGGAGCGAATTGCTGGTTCTGGCCGTAGCGGACGTGAACGGGGAAGTCGACGCTCGCACCCTGGAGGTTCATGCGTGGGCCCTCGATGCCGATCCCCTGCAGGGCGATCATGAGCATGCAGATGAACTTGTTGCGGCGTTGCAGACGCAGGCCTTCATTCTGCCAGTTGGACTTGTAGAAAAAGACGACGTTTAGAGTCACAGAGAAGTTTTCGGTGACTTGGCGCATTTCGGTGAGGATGTTGGTTTGGAACTCGCGCTTTTCGCTGCGAACAAACTCCAGCAGGCGTTGGCGCAGCGCGTCGATCTGTTCGAGCGTCGTGCCGTATTTGATCACGATGGGGACGGCTTCGGCGAGAGCGCCCGAGCGACGTTGGTTCAAGATGAAGAGGGTATTGAGATAACTGTTGGGCGCCTGAACGACGTGGCCCTGCATCTTCTTGAATTCGGTATACAGGAGGGAAATCTGCTTGACAAAGTAGTCGTCACCAAGACCAGCATCTCCGGCGTTACCATAGATAGTGACACGGTCTCCCACGTCGAAGGGGTGCTTGACGAAAACGAAAATGACTGATTGGAGGAACTCCTGTGCAGTGGCGGAGAACAGCCAGGACAATGCAAGGACACTGGAGCCTGCAGAGGTAAGTACACCAGCGGTCGATGTGGAAATCAGCGACAAGAAGACAATGAGTGCGACGACAATGACGAAGAACTCCAGCACATTGTCGAGTCTCGATACCACCGAATCGAGATCTTTCAAAGATGCGGTGATCGATTTACGCTCGCGTCCAATCTCCACGCAGACTGCCTCTAGCTCTTCCATGGAGATATCGCCATTCATATCCTTGTCGAACATGGTGAATGCGGCCTCGGCTTCCTCATTGTTGTCGAATGCCTCTTTCAAATCTCCAGAAAACACGGTTTCAAAACCATCTCGCACAAAGGTGCGGTAGAGCCGTCTCGCCAGTGCCTGACAGCCGGTAGTCGTGCGCAGCAAAGTCAAAACAACCTGGTAGGGGTGGTGGCTGCTTGTAGCCTTGCGGCCGGTGAAATCAGCCGCGACTGCACCCGCCACATCCGTGACTCTGTTCAGAGCGCCCTTGGCCATACGCTGTGCCTTTCCGGCATATTGTATGGGGACACGCAACGGGGTCTTGGTGCCGCTGCCACTCTGATCATTTTTCTCCTCGAATTCATCATCGCCAGCCTCGATCTTTGCTTTTGAATAGTCATACAGCTTAGTGAGACTGCCAATCTGGAACTTGTTGATTTCAATTCGGTCGGCGTAGGTACGTAAGTGGAAGCTGATAGCGATGAGCTGAATGATGACCTTTTCGATAAGGTTCAAGACGGTCCAGACGAAAATGGAGATGATGATCTTGTTGACAGTGTTTTCCCAATTGCGCGTGCCGGAATCCCCATTAACGTGGTGATTCTTCATGGTGGGCAAGAACGAAATTTCAACGCCCAACCACCAAAAGAACAGTGTCGCATGAAGCTCCAACTGCTTAGCCAAGTCACGCCATTTTTTCGCATTGTTGGTGAAGATGCTCGCCAGAAATCCCACGGGGATGGGGATGAATTTAGCCACGATCTAGACTGAGTTAGTGGTCGTTCGGAGAAACAATTGAGTAGAAAAGATACGTACTCTACCAGCCCAAAGTGTTAGCCAGACAATCTCCAGCCAGACGGAGAACCAAAGCAGAGAAACGCCTCCAACATTGGCATTGGGGAAGGCCAAGGCCCCCACAAGCAAGGGAATGAGAAGGATCAGAACAAGCGGTACGATATAGGTGATATAGCGAACGATGAAGCTCGACTCATGGACCTTCTTGATGAACTTGGAAATCTTCGTATTTGGATTTTGAGGCGGGTTGTAGACGGCAGCCTTCTCGTGCAGCGGATTGGTGGCTTCATCGAATTCGTCGACATTATGAGGGCGACGCGAACGAGATCGCGAGATGGACTCCGCCTTGCTTCCCTTTTCCGTTTCGTCATGGGTCGAACGAGATGCGACACGCTCGGCCTCGAGCAGAGCCAGATCATCCTCTAGACGCAGGGATCGTTCTCGCGCGGCCGAAGGCGAGCGCAAGGGTAATCTCTGGGTATCATCATAGGAGGTGTCGACCCTGAGGCGGTTGTTTTCGACGGCAGAGCCATCATAGATGAAGGTGCCATCGTCGGATGGGGAGACGTCAACGTCTTCCACCCTCTCTTTTCTCTTATCTTCTATATATCTAGGAGCAGGGTGCTCCTCGACGGGGGTGGACATACTAGCACCAGGCTAGATATAAATACGGGGGAGAGCTTGAAAAACAATCGCTGTAAGCGAAGTTAGAATCATGGATTATAGAGCAAATGCAGTAGTGGATGGACAGGATCAATGAGTGACAAATAAATGAGAGATAGCGATTCTTTAGAAAGGATGATGAAATAGCAGAAGCAATGGGGAAACCAGACCGGGGCGAGTCCCTTAAGCGACTGGGAACTAATTCAAGCAAGACGTATGCAAATAGATTGAGGATAGAAAGTACCTCTCATAAAGAAATGAGTATAATTGAAGTGCAGAGAGAGATAAGATAGCCTGCCAAAAAGACACCGACAAGAAAGAGAGCGGATCAAGGACAAGAAGAGGATTTCATAAAATGAAGGAAGAGAGGAGGTTATTTCAGTCGCGACCAGCCAGCATCATATGTGGAGAAGGAAGGGAGAGAGAGAGAAGGAGCTTTATCTATCTAGAGAGGTACTTGACAGCCATCGGGCTGGAGGACCCAGAGGAGAGATTTTCAAGTCCAGGCCTTTTCTCGGTTGATTCAAGGTTGGGGATCGCCTCCGCAAGAATAATCTGATTCGATACATGAAGACATCTCTGTGCTTTGTCTCTATATCAGACCATGGTGGGAGTTATTTTGGGTGAGTGGTCCCTGGACCCATCAAGATATGGATCGGGAGTGGACTCTGGGCTCTCGGCCTCTTGGAAGCCCTGCTCGAGATTCTAGCATCGCCTCTTATCTACACTCAGAATAAATCAATCTGCTTGGTCCAGAGCCGTTTCCTAATCATGTTCTGCCAGAGAGAGGAATATCTCTAATTCTCTATATCTTCTGTAGACTAATAATAATATATTGCAGTGGCAGCTGTGCATTTTCTCTACCTTAGGAAACAACGTCATGTAAGGGTCCATACAACTGGGAGTGGCCACCGCCAAGCAACGCCATCAACGCCACCTCAGGCACTTGTCGTCTCCCATTCGAGACACTCGGTGGGGCAATCAGGAAGAGTACTCTGGAAAGGTGGTAAATTATGGACGATGCCAGGCCCAGTTTTCATAACGGATCATTGTCATTACCTCTCTGGAGATGTGTCAGAATTCTAGCATGAAGCTCAGGTGTTTCAGTTTACAGCGTATGATAACCTATATCTTCAGTAGTAGAGATGTAAATATGCATACAATGAATGTTGTGATGTATGCTCATCAGCTAAGAGAGGTACTCATAAGTAAAACTGACAAAAGGACAAGCTACAAAAATGTTTGTTTTAATGCAGGTCTGCAGGCTGCTTACCGACGCACTATCCACACACTATGTAGGTATCGTAACAAGGGTTCTTTTTCATCGGAAATAAGAGGTGCCTCTATATCTAGTAAATTGCAATGAATGATCAGGTCCAATCTCTCCTTCCAGAGAGCCGTTGACATCATTTGCATTGACGTGGCTCAACCCCGCCTTCGGAAGATCTGGAGTACCTAAGGTACCTTTCAACCTTGGCTGTATTGGTCGTTTTAGTACTCTGTATACCATGCTGTTACCAGTTAAATGCGGTTGACTCTAACTGTTTGGTTCCCGTTATTATACGGCGTAGTTCATCACATGTTCGACAGATGAGTCGGAATACACCTTGCTTGGAAGAACCAAAAAAAGCGATAAACCTAACCTGTGCACTCCATAGTCCATACGACCTTCGCTTCGAATCAGCGGCTATCCTGTATCCTGACAAAGGAGTGATCCGCGAGAACTGGCGGCTTCCTCAGTCTCAGGGATCAGTGCGAACTCGCCCAGAATCAAGAAGTCCAAGGACTACTCAGAAAACTTCTTTGGCCACAGGCAGTCCATAAGTCAGAAATGCTATGGAACTCCTCCTGCACACCTCGTTGAAGTGTTAAAGAGGCTCCATAGAATTTCTGGTCTGTGCTCAGACTGAGGAACTCCTCAATCAATAGGATGTCTGACATTTTACTGATCTCCACATTCCATGGGAAAGCAGCACGTGGTAAGAAGATATAGTAAAAACATTCAGAAACACCATGATAAACCTTTCAATTTAGATACTACAGCTAGGTTGCTTGATGAATCCATGGGGTGTCCTTTAGTCTTCTGCGGTGTTTGTAACCCAATAAACAAACTAGGATCCACCCGCAAACCAGTCAAGAGAAAAGACAAGCGCTGATTGGCTGGGCGTGCTGTTGATTGTTGACAGTGTCCACCCGCAACGGGCGCAAACTATCACTGCACCAGCGCACCTTCCTGAACTACCCACCGCCTTCCAGACTGTCTTCTTCTTTCTCGCTTCTTCTCCTCCTCTTCATCAGTACTCTGCCATCTCCTTTCCTTCAGATTCAATCAATCGTCTCAAAACCGACTATCAGGAGTCGTCTTCTCTTCTCCTTCTAAAGTCTGCGTTGAGTTATCACCATGCGAGGCGAGGTATGTCCCTCTGGTTTATGGACCCTTCTCCCCCGCACGCTCGCCCCTCCTGAACCACAGTCCTTGGGCATCTGATCCATGTCAACGCCCGAAATATTAACCACGGGCTGCTTTACTACACGGAAATTCTGACATATCTTATCGCGGTATTCCAGGTTTGCCATCTCCATATTGGCCAGGCTGGTACGCAGCTCGGTAACAGTGCCTGGGAACTGTAAGGACTCACCGCTTTTTGTTCTGCTGACACTATTACTCGTGTTGGTCTTTCGGTGCAATTGTTTGGACTAATAGATTTGCTTGACATGCAGGTACCTCCTGGAGCATGGTCTCAAGGCTGACGGTCGTCTCGATCCCGAAGTGCCTGAGTCGCACAACAACGGAGGCTCTTTTGAAACCTTCTTCACTGAGACGACCAGCGGCAAATACGTACCTCGCTCTATCTTCGTCGATCTTGATCCATCGGTGCGCTACAACTCAGATCTGAGTCCAGGATCAGATGGAAGGTGAACACTACGCTGACTGTAGTAGCCCATTGACGAGATCCGCACTGGCACTTACCGCCAGCTGTTCCACCCCGAACTTTTGATCAGCGGAAAGGAAGATGCCGCCAACAACTGTGAGCCGAAGGTTGCGTTCGCAAGAAGAGCAAGGGCTAATGCATGGCAGATGCTCGCGGTCATTACACCGTTGGCAAGGAACTTGTGGATAGCGTCGTTGACCGAGTTCGTCGCGTTGCCGGTAGGCTCCATCACACGCCGCTGACTTAACTGAATTTCTCACTAATTTTGAACAGACAACTGCAACTCGTTGCAGGGGTTCTTGATCTTCCACTCCTTTGGCGGTGGTACCGGTTCTGGCTTTGGTGCGCTGCTCCTGGAGCGTCTTTCGGCCGAATATGGCAAGAAGTCCAAGCTGGAGTTCTCCATCTACCCCTCTCCCCGCGTGTCGACTGCCGTTGTTGAGCCCTACAATGCCGTCTTGTCCACCCACAGCACTATTGAGAACTCGGACTGCACCTTTTTGGTTGACAACGAAGCTGTCTACGATATCTGCCGTCGGAACTTGGACATTCCCCGCCCTGGTTACGAGCATCTGAACCGTCTGATTGCCCAGGTGGTCAGCTCTATCACCTCGAGTCTCCGATTCGATGGCGCACTCAATGTCGACTTGACTGAATTCCAGACCAATCTGGTACCATTCCCTCGTATCCACTATCCCTTGATCTCTTATGCGCCCGTGGTTTCGAGCAACCGCAGTTCCCACGAGAGCTTCAAGGTGCAGGATCTCACCTTCCAGTGTATGTGCATCATGTCGTTTTCTTCTGCTCACTGGGAATTCTCACCATAACTGACTTATCCTCAGGCTTTGAGCCCAACAACCAGATGGTCGTCTGCGATCCTCGCAACGGCAAGTACATGGCCGTTGCCCTTCTGTACCGTGGTGATGTCGTTCCCCGCGACTGCACTCAAGCTGTTGCCGCGCTCAAGGCAAAGGCATCCTTCAACCTGGTCGAATGGTGCCCCACCGGCTTCAAGCTGGGTATCAACTACCAGAAGCCAGTGCGTGTTCCTGGTAGCGAGCTGGCTCCCGTCGACCGCTCCGTCAGCATGCTGTCCAATACCACTTCCATTGCCGAGGCGTGGGGCCGTCTTGACCACAAGTTCGACCTCATGTACTCGAAGCGTGCCTTTGTGCACTGGTATGTGGGTGAAGGTATGGAGGAGGGCGAGTTCTCCGAAGCTCGTGAGGACCTGGCTGCACTCGAGAAGGACTATGAGGAGGTGGCTAATGATGGTACGGAGCCCGAGGAAGAAGGCGGCGAGTACTAATCGTCCTTTCTTGCTTTGTGCGCTCGCCATCGTCCGATGAATCTGCTCCGTGTATCTCTTTTTATGCTGCCAAGCCCTGACTGTATTCCATCCTTTCGCTTGCGACAACCCCTCTTGTTAATGCTTTTTCTAGCGTTGATCTTCAGTCTTTGAACTTTCTCTTGTAATAAAAGAAATAGGCAGATATCGCGAAGTCTTACAAATAATCCGTATGCCATTGTTGTCTATGTTCGTGAGGCCGATACAAGCTTAAACAACAAACTATTGTACAAATAGATAATATTACAAATGGGTGGTTTCATCAAGTCATTCAGCCACGTGAAAGTCGCGGAGGACTTTTAGAGATCGCTCGTAAGTCCACATTGTGATGGCACTTGCTGGTGCGGCCTTGATCAAACTCACCGTCAGACCCCGGTAGAGGCCTCGGACCCCCTGAGCGCGCACAATCATAGCGATCGTGCTAAATACGCCGCGATATTCGGGGATATTGCGATGCACATATCGGGTGCGCGTTGGGCCCTGGACCTGGAGTCGCTTTCGCACCAGGTCAAGCGGAAACACACCAGTCTTGGCCAGAACACTGGCAATGACTCCCGCAGCGGCATCACCGGAGCCGAACGGCATGTGCTCCAGCCCGGACAGCACCGGCCTCAACGACTCATACGTCGCAAAAAACAGCCCCATGTACGGGACGATCTGGCCAACCGCCGCACTGCACCCCCGGAAGAAGCCCGCCGGCCCTTCATTCCGCGCAATGTCCTGCACCGACGCCAGCAGCGAGGTGTAGACGCGCTCGGTGCCCTGGGCCGCGAAGCGCGTTCGCAGCAAGTCGAGTGGGTACGTCGACGCCGTAGCTAGGCCGCCGGCGACAGCGCCCGAGACGAATGATTCCAGCGCGGGCGGAAGACGGTGCGGGTCGAGTTGTGCGAGGACTTGGGTTGTGGTGCGGTAGGTTGTAAATTGCAGGGCGCCGTAGCAGACGTACATGAGTTCGGCGGGGATGTTGCCTTTCCAGAGGCCCTGGTGTCGTCATCCGTTAGCTTTCTTTCTTGATGGTTCGGATGGCAAGGGGATAGGGAAAGCGAACTGTTATCCCCTCTTGCTTGATGATTGCCCTCATGGTGGAGAGGGTCCCCTTGTATATTGGACCGATTACATCGCGGTGGGAGGCCGGGTCGGACAGGGAGTGGATCTGTAGCTGGAGGCGGATCTTGACGACGTCGAGAGGGGCGACGCAGAATCTGTTTTGGCAAGGGTGAGTGGATTAGCTGCTGCGATTTCGATTCAGGGCTGTAGAGCAGATAGACTAGACTCACCGCGAGACCAGCCCGGCGATTCCACCTGAGAGGACGACCTGACGTCGCGTGCCCTTTTGCTCGTGTCAGTAAGTGGATTGAAGGCTCAAGGGATCAGTGTTAAGAGACTGCAGGACTTTGAGGCTGACGTACCTCATCCTTGAGGTGTTCGCCCCCGGCCGACATGCATGTGATATGTGAAGCAAAGGACTGAGGCTTGGGCTGGACCTCCGTATCGGGGGCTTTCGGGGACCGTCAGCACAGACTTGGTGCTTAGGACGCTTTCATCGGATGGGATGGATGATCCTAACGGTGACTTGAGTGTTGCAGCAATGGATAGAAAGGATTTTTGGGATGAGATTAAGGACTTGCACTCCGCTGATAAGCTGTGGATAAATCAGGATCTGGGGTGATGGAGACAGGATGATTCTTGTTGGGTAAACAATACGTAAAGGGAACGCTACCTACGAGTCGTTATTTCCGTTACTGCAGCTATCCTACTGTTGCTCGTTGCTGCCTTTCTCGGAGATACTTTGTGGAATTCTGGAATGCTTTGATTGTTAAGATAAGCATTCTTGCTCAATGCCTGTGCTGCGTATAATTACCGGTCTATACCACCAATGGCAGGACTTTTTATCGTGGCCTTTTCGGCGACTGACACGGCGGACGGGCAATGGCCGCAGGTTCAGGTGTTGACCATGGATAAACAGACCCAACAGCAAAGCATCAGTATTCAATCAATATCATCCTGCCTGCTCCTGCAGAACATCCAGAGATGACGTACGCTTGAAGCCATCACAGGAATCGCTATCTGTCCGGTCAAATGCCGATGCTAAGGCGGCAATTCACTAATCTAGATACGGTCTATAACCGCGGCCTGGAAAATAGACGCGCCGCTCCGTGTCTGATAGATTGCATGACATTAAACGTCAACATCACCCTCTTTCCTCCATCCATTGTTCAAGATCAGGGGTCATCAAAGCACCGCTGACACACCATGAGCCGGGTTCTAGCGCCTCTCGTCCGGCTACCATGGCGGAGGATCCCTCTACGCCCATTCCTCGCTCGACGGAGCTATTTAACCCCGTCTACGGAACCGGTACCCCAGCTAAAGACAGACCACCGTGTCGTGAACCAAGCGCCCACAACCGCTGTCCCTATTGACTATGCTCAAGAATATATGGGAAAGCCCGCCCCAGAAGGGGTCAATTTGATGAAAGGCAGAATGAACGTCAACATTGAGGGCCGCAATTCGACGATCAGGTACATGATCCTGCGCGATGCCTGTAAATGCAACCTCTGTGTAGATGAACATTCGAAACAACGCAAATTCCGGACTACCGACATTCCTCCCATGATTGCTCCTCGGGATGTTAAATGGGACGGCATGGAGCTGCAGATACGGTGGAGGTCTGATATCGAGGGGTGGAGCCCGGACCATGTGTCCAAGTATGCTGTGGAGGCTCTTAGAGACCAGGGGCCCAATCCTCCCAGATCGGATACAGGCAAGGCTAGGCGTAAATGGCTCTGGGACAAGACGGCCATGACTGCGAACCAGCACTGGGTCTCGTACGAGGAGTACATGAATGACGAACAAGCATTCGGCAGGGCTATGCGCCATCTAGCTACGATGGGCATCATCTTCGTTAAGGATATCCCTGACTCGCGGGAAATGGTCGAGAAGATTGCAACCCGGATGGGCCCCCTGCGAAACACCTTCTACGGAATGACATGGGATGTCCGCAGCGTCCCCCAGGCGAAGAACGTCGCCTACACCAACGTCTCCCTCGGATTTCACATGGACCTCATGTACATGAACGAGCCGCCGGGCTTCCAGCTGTTGCACTGCCTCGAGAACTCATGCGATGGGGGTGAATCCCTGTTCGTGGACAGCTTCCGAGCTGCGCAGAATATGCGTAAAAAATACCCAATATCCTTCGAACATCTGACCAAGCTGCTCCTGAACTACGAATACAACCACAAGGAACATGTCTACAGCAACAGCTGGCCTGTAGTGGAGACTGAAGACGGTGACCCAAAGAAAGGGATCCTCCACGTCAACTACTCGCCGCCCTTCCAAGCGCCGATGATCTCGAACGAGTACGTCCACAAAAACTGGAGTGAGTACAGGCGAGCTCTCGAAAGGTTCGTGTATGAGATCGAAAGCAAGGGCAACATCTTCCAGCTTAAGTTGAACCCGGGCGAATGTGTCATCTTCGAGAATCGCCGAGTCCTCCACGCGCGTAACAAATTCAACACCGAACAGGGTCAGCGGTGGCTGGCCGGCGCCTACGTCGACGAGGACGCCGTTCTCTCCACCTTCAGAACGACCCGTAACGCCGATCCCAGTGTCTGGCATCAGAGCGGGCTCAACAAGCTGACTTTTAAGCGGATCAAGCTGACGAAAGGTGCGACTAGTGCGGAAGCTACCGCCGAGAATAAAGGAACAGAGTAAGCCACTATTTTTCTTATCGCGCCGACCCAATATTAGCGATATGGATTTACCAAAGAGCATCCATCACTTGAACTTGTGAAGTTCGCTTGTATAGAAGTGAAAGAGCTCTGTGTTGGTAGCGGGTTATCAGACAACATTAATCCGTCTGGTACGTGCGCGTACTCAATTCTGTGGCGCATCCATGGTCAAGGCTAAGCATATAACTGTACATGTGTAATTGTATTTGAACACGAGAAAGTATATTCATCATTGCTAAATCTCAAAGTCTAACGAAGAGGGAATACATGGGAGAATAAATGGTTTTCAAGGAAGTCACATCATGTACGGACGGCATGCGTCCTATCTCAAGCGGTAGCAGGAGCCTTGTTAACGGAGAACTGGCTCAGGAAATTGGGGTCGTTGTTGATCTCTTCCTTGACCTGTAGCAAAATAGATCAGTTAGCAATGACTTTCCAGTTACGGAAGCAAGGATAGAAGAACATACGATATCCAATCCTCCAACGAGCTCCCCCTCAACCCACAACTGGGGAAATGTAGGCCAGTCCGCAAACTCCTTCAACCCCTGCCTGACGTCCTCATCGGCGAGGATATTAAAGAACCCGTACTTGACGCTCTTCTCCCGCAGGATCCCGACCAACTGACGACTGAACCCGCACTGCGGCGCACTAGGTGTACCCTTCATGAAGAGCATAACCGGCGCAGCCTTCACCAGCTCCGCCAACCGCGCAAACAGCGCCTCCTTGGACTGCTCAGGCGTCAATGCCTGGCTCGAGGGAGCAGGCGCTTGCGTAGCAGCCGCAGGGGCATTCTCGCGAGGCGTAGCCGCCAAAGGCGGGGGGATAGCGGTCTTGTTCGCGCCGTCTGCGCCTGCGCCTGATCCAGCGCCTGCGTGCCGCTCGACCGCATCGCGCACCTTGACGGCGTCGCCGCCGCTTATGGATTCGAGGATCTGGCCGTTACGGAGGAGGACGACGTAGGGCACTGCTGTGACGTCGTATTCTTCGGAGATGTCGGGGAGTTCTTCGGCGTTGATGCTCACGAAGGAGATGGTGGGCGGGTTGGTGACGGGGTGCTGGGAGGCGAGGGCGTTGAGAACAGCGCGCATCTGGGTGCAGGGAGCTGCCCATGGCGCATGGAAATAGAGGACTAGTAAGGCGGAGGGAGGGAGAGAGGAGGTGTGTGTCGAGAAGTTGGCGTCCGACGTAATTTCGTTGACTGTCGACATGGTGCTTGAGAGAGACCGATTACCGCGGGGCACGGTCGTGGGGTAGATTGCGTGGTGGAGTAGACTTTTGACTAACGTTGAGCTGATAGAGGAACAGCTGCAAGGAGGAAGACAGTCTAAGAGACTTTTGATGAAGAAAAAGGGCCCAAGGAGTAGGATGAGAAAGAGAAGAAGACGCAATTGCCTCTCAAGTATACAAGGCGTCGGAGGTGCGGAGGGGAAGAGTTGGACTGCACGAGACCGGAAGGCGAATTTTTGGCTTATCAGATCGGCCCAGACTTAGAGGTACGTATCTTACGGTCTTACCTCTTCTTACACTCCGTAATTACAGCTTCTGTTTGGTTCTGTCCCTCGGAGAAACCCCGCTGGTGGCGGATTAGCCATTTTCCGCCCTGACGCCATCGCAATGAGTCAGCAGTGATATTTTCCTTCGTCCTTGACCTCGCAATTGGGGATAATGGATTCCAGGAACCATTACAAATCCCAGTCAAAGACGAGAAGTACAATGTTAGCTTGGCTTGACGGCGTCATTGAAGCAGGGACTTTCGGTCAGTAAGCATCTCGACCACACTATCAGCACGTGATAGAATCCTCAAATTCAGTGTCTGAGATGCTTATCATCACGTGGTCTCAAAAAGTCCATCCAATCCCTTAGCTGAGCGTTTTCGACAAACAACCAGCGAGGAGCTTTCGAAAAACTGCTTTATGCCAGAGTTCAGTTGTAATATAAGACGGATTATTCGCAAAGAACGCCAATGTCCTATATCATAAGTGTTTGCCACTTACCTAGCCACTAAAGATCTGCCTTTGTTGGCCACCACCAGTCCAGATATGGCTGGAACAAACAAGCGCAAGCGCAGAGAAGCCGAATGCTCAGATGATGAGGACCCAGTTGGACCTCTTTCCGATAACACCAATGGCTTTGGAGTGGCCCAAACTCTATCCCTTCTTCACAACTCAAAATCTCAAGCGGCAGACCAGAGCGGGATAGCTACTGCAGGTTCTGATGCGACAACGACAGAACAAACCCATGACCAGACGAAAGCTGGTGTATCTGTGCAAAGACCCACGAAAAAGAAGAGAGTTGACGGCGAAAAGACGAAATATCCGATGCTCACCTATGTGGAGGGCCGACTGCAATCCTCCATCCGCATCGCCGATCTCCAAAATCTATTACTTTACTGTTTCGCGGATGGCATCGCGCCTCAGTGGATCTCCATCAAGCATTCAGGTCACGTTAGGAAAATTGTCGCGTTGATGGTTCCCGGATTGGAAATTGGGATGTTTGACGGGACCCTTCCATTGGAACCCCAACCTGAACGACAGGATGCTCGACCGACTCAAGCTCCCGACGCAGAGAAGAAAGACTCCGACGGGAACAAGACGGTGGAAGAGGACGAGAGCAAGGCCGACTTCCTTCGCTGGAAACAAGGCCTTCCGCTGGAAGATCGATCGCACCGATTCAACCCCCGTCCTTTAACACCAGACAACCTTCCGGAACCATTACGACCACTAGCGGACATGTTTCCACACATCTGGCCCGTCAGGGCCCCTGGAGACTCAAAGTACAACAAGGTTCATTCTCCTCTACAAGCCATCTTACTTTCTTCCTTACCGAAGAACAAAGACAGCGGGGGCAAGGGCCCCAAACCGCCCAAGGTAGACAAAAGCTACGTCCCTAAGCGTACACCTATCACAGCATTCATTAGCAGTGTTGAAGACTTGCATGAAAACGATTACGTCCTCCATCCGGCGCTCTTGCCAACAGAAAAAGAGAAATTGGCATTGGCGGAAAATCGTAAAAGAGCTGGCCAGTCCACCGACGATGGCTGGGTCGATACACATGTCCCGAGCTTGGAAGCGGGAGAAGTTCTTGAGCACGAGATTCAACAGGGCAGTGTAACAGCCAGTCGCGATGTACTGGCGTTGGATTGTGAGATGTGCATCACAGAAGGTGGTAAATCAGAACTCACACGCGTCAGCGTGGTACGGTGGGATGGTGAAGTGGTGTTGGATGAGCTTGTGAAGCCAGAGTTGCCCATCATCGACTACCTGACCCGGTTTTCCGGAATCACAAAAGAGAAACTGGATCCTGTCACTACCACCCTCGCCGACATTCAGCAAAAGCTACTCACTATTCTCACTCCGCGCTCGGTGCTTGTGGGCCACTCGCTCAATTCCGACCTGAATGCTCTGAAGCTTACCCACCCCTTCATCGTTGACACCGCGATCATCTATCCTCACCCTCGCGGACCACCCCTCAAATGCAGCTTGAAATGGCTCACTCAGAAATATCTCGGGAAGGAAATCCAAAAGGGCCAGACGGGCCATGACTCCGTGGAGGACGCCCGTGCCGTGCTGGAGCTGGTGAAGCAAAAATGCGAAAAGGGCGAGCGATGGGGCACGAGCGATGCTTCGAACGAAAGCATCTTCCGGCGCCTTGGCCGCTCCCCGCGCCCAGGGCAAGCAACCATCCCCGGCGAAGGCCGCACAGGAGCCGTCGTGGACTGGGGCAACCCCGAGCGCGGATTCGGGTCGCAGGCGACCGTCGCGATCGGGTGCCAGAACGACGACGAAGTCGTCCAAGGCGTCTCCGCCACCGTGAAAGGTGATCCCAGCAACCCATCTATTCCAGGCGGCGGAGTGGATTTCACCTGGGCCCGAATGCGAGAACTCGAGGTTCTCCGCGGGTGGTGCAATCGACTACCCGACCCGAACAACGCCAACGAGTCGACGACGTTGGTCCCTCCGCCTGAAGAAACTACCCCAACGGGTTCGGGTACGGTCGAGCCTACTGCTGCTGCTCGGAACTCCCTGTCGGTAACAGTAGCCCGCACAGTCGCCAACATCCGACGCATTTACGATTCCCTTCCACCTTGTACCCTGTTCATGGTATATTCGGGCACAGGGGACCCACGCGAAGTCAACCGCCTACAGACCATGCACAAGACTTTCCGGGAGGAGTACAACTCGCGCAAGCCTTGGGATGAGTTGACTGTTAAATGGACGGATGCGGAGGAACAGGCGTTGAAGAAGGCCTGCGAAAGGGCAAGGGAGGGCTGTGGGTTTATGTGTGTCAAATAGAGAATTTTCTCGTCGGGCATGTTTCTATCTAGCACATATGGCATGAAACTGTCGGCTGTCGTTGGTTTATTGAATGATCAAAGTCAGGATACCCGGACATACTGTTGAGGTTGATGAAGATAGATGAATTACATGACATGAACATTCCTCATTGCCAACACTCTGCAATGGAAGTAGGACCGTTTAATATTAATAAGAATATAGGCATAGTAAGGGCCTGTTTATCATTCTTCGTCTTGAATAGTTGTCTAGAAATACATGATATCACTGCACCGTACTTTGTCACCGGCCCTCTTCAGTCTCCATTGCTTCCTCGCGTTGCATTGCTAGGCGCGCCATCAAATCCCGCGCTGCTATCTGCGCCTTTCGTTTCTTGTCATCATTGTCAATACCGGAAGGCTTGATCTGCGTTGATGCTGGGAGATTCTTCTTCCTGGAGTCAATCTCATGGTTCTGTGGTTGGATGCCTGCTTCTTTGTTTGAGTGTTGGGAGATTTCCTCCGTCCCTTCCAACGCATTCTGATCTCCGTTCGTCGATTCGGAAACTGCATTGCCAGACTGGTGCGCTGCAGGGAGTCGCGATTGACTGCGCAAGGTTCGCAAACGACCAGGGCCCCGTGGCCTGGCCTCCAGTGCTTTGCTAGGGCTCGTGTTCAATGGTATTTGTTCATTTTGACTACCAGTGCCAACGTTGCCATTTTGTTCGCTCAACGGCGTCGATTTGGGTGTCTGAGAAAGATCCGGCCTGGCGGACTGGCTGATTGATTTACGCGGTCGTCCTGGCCTTCTCTTCTTCGTGGACGCCCCGGAATGGGATATACGAGGCCGCTTGACCACAGCGGGCTGTTGCGAGTCCACAATTGTGCCTTGAGTGTCTTCGATCATGTTGTCAAAGTGCGGCGTATGTTGTCGCGATCGAGTGACCTCAATGCGAAGTCTAGGCGACTCAGCCGGTATCTGATGGCCCGTTGAATTGGTTATAGTACGAACAGGATCGGGTTCTTTCAAGGGAATTTTGACCGATTGAGCATGCATATCCGCGAGAGAAAAATCGCCGAATGTGTCATCCTCCTCATCGAAAGAGTCCGCAATGGGCTCGGTGCGACCACTTGGGAATGAGTCAGGCCAGGGCCGTTTCCTACCAGCTTGAAGGAGCCCAGGACTCCGAACTTCTGGCATTGCGGTCGTTTCCATGCCGAAAGTTGCAGAAGGGTGCCTTGTTGTCTGCTCCTCCATGTATCGATTCTTCAATTTGAGAGCCTGGAGCTCCAACTTCAACGTCTCAACCTCTTCGGCTTTCGATTTGAGTTCCTTCAACACCGTCCTAACCATATCAAAATCGCTTCCGTGAGTACCAGAACCGTCAGAGGGAAGGCGTCCAGGACCATTCAACTCTATCCGAAGCGAGGTGAAGGAATGTTTCAATTCCGACATGGTATCATGCAGGTTGCTCACGGAGTTGGAGATGTGATCAATGCTGACACCTTGATGCTGAATCTGCTGTTCCACCGACATGATATTCCCGTCGACCTCGTTAGGACCGGTAGATATTAAAGCGCGACTGGTGGTAAACTCTTTCGGAGTCGGACAGAGGAGGCGTTCGAGGGAGCCGTCTTTGAAAAGGGGTTCAACTGTGCGCATGGTGACGATCTCCCTGAATGAGACCTTGGATAGCTTCCAGAAGATATTCGGTCTGGAGCCGAGTTAGAAGGCGCACTTGCGCATGACCCTGCTTCTTGACTTCTCACTTACCCATCGTCTAAAGCACACAGAACTCCCAGTTTCTGCTGACACAGCTTGCAAGCGATTTCCTGTAGGATACGGCCTCGCAAGAGGCTCATTTCAGAGTTCTGCGGCAACTGCTTCTTCTCCGTTGAGATCGAGATCCGGTGAAGTTCGACGCTCAGCCATCCTGCAGCGACGGCGTAAGAGTTGGACAGCCTGGCCCACTCATTTTCGAGCGCGCCGAGGGAGCTCGAACAGCGTGAACACTGGCAGAGAATAGCAGGACGAGCGAGTTTTGACAGATCCATTCTGAAGCTTACACTCAGCAAAAGCACTCACGAGCGTCAGGGACAAAAGACAAGCCCATGATCTCGAATGCTGAGTAAGTCGTTCCATTGACACGTTGGCGGGTCCAGCTATTCCTCTTCCGGCTATCGATAAGGCTCAAACGCGTTTGCGGCGTTTCACTTCCATCATAGCGTTTTTAGTCGTAACGGCCAGCTGATAAAGCAGTTATATTACGGAAAGGTATTCACTCCAATACCGTCTATTTGCTCTTATTCTGAACATTACAGTATGTGGGAGGGCTTTCCGTTCATCCTCAGTTGCATTGTTTTTCATAATTCGACGTATCTTGTCATTTCTTCATCGCTTGCAGAATGCGATGTTGATTTAACCTCAGTATTAAAGTCTAGTACCTCTCTAGCATGCCCTTGTTTCACAATGACACCAAGGGATGCTCTACTCCAAGACGGACAAGTCTCTGGAGTCCGAGACAGAAGTGGACCCCGCACGCTGCTGGTTCTTTCGGGCGCTGTCCGAGCGGGCACCGAATTAGGAGAAGGTCATTAGTCGCATCTCCGCATGGCTGCTTATCAATTATTGGACTAAAAGCTTGAGCAGTTTCGATAAAGAGGCCTCAGATCCTTCTTGATGAACGTCTCTCTTCGCAGTCTACGCCGGCAACTGGTTGCCTTCAGATCACCTTCTCCCGCTCAAAGGTTCGGACACAATCGAATATTAGCCATGGCGAGCACTTCAGCCTGTGTCAATGGGGCGAGTGGCAGGATCAGTAGTTGGCAAGGCGCCGGTGCAGCGGAATTCGACTTGCGAAGTGAGTTCATTGCAGTACAATGGAAGACACGAGTAACTGATATCGAAGCACACCAAAGGCGACACGATGACCAAGCCTACCCCGTCGATGCTCGAAGCAATTTGTCAGACAACCTTGTTGGACGACGTGTTTGAAGAGGATCCTGTGACAAATGACCTCCAAGCCTATGTCGCCGAACGGACCAACCATGAGAGCGCCTTACTCGTCATGTCGGGGACAATGGGCAATCAGGTTGCGATTCGGACACATCTCGTGCAACCTCCCTATTCCGTTCTCTGTGATCATCGCTCTCACATCGTGCGCTACGAGGCCGGAGGTGTCAGCTCTCTGACCGGGGCTACGGTACAACCCATCGTGGCTAGTAACGGTATTCACCTTACTTTGGAGGACATTCAAAAGCACGCAGTACTCGGCGAAGACGTACATTACTGTCCAACAAGGCTTATCAGCTTGGAAAATACACTAGATGGCATGGTGATGCCTCTGGCAGAAGCTCGTAGGATCACAGAATGGGCTCATCAGAACGGAGTCAAGGTACATTTGGACGGCGCGAGACTCTGGGAAGCAGTGGTCTCTGGAGCCGGCAGCTTGCCAGAATATGCTGGCCTGTTCGACAGTGTGAGTCTGTGCTTCTCCAAAGGCTTGGGCGCACCAATTGGGAGCATCATTGTCGGATCCAATGAATTCATCAAGAAGGCGCGCTGGTTTCGCAAATCGATCGGTGGCGGCGTCCGTCAAGCTGGAGTTATTGCTGCGGCTGCACGGGTGGCCCTCGAGGAGACTTTCGGACCAGATCCCAACGGTCAGAAGGGTAAGCTTCGAGAAACTCACATCAATGCCAAGAGAATCGCCGACATGTGGACTGCCCGTGGCGGCAAGTTACAACATCCAGTTCATACAAACATGGTATGGCTGGACCTTGAATCCTCTGGTGTAGGTCCCAATGACCTAGCAGAGATCGGAAAGGAGATTGGTCTCAAATTACTTGGAGGCCGAATTGTTGTGCATTATCGTGAGTCCATGCAGTACCCAGGCAGCATGTTGGTTAGACGGCGCTGACTAGTCACAGAGGTTTCCGAGAGAGCGCTCAGCAGACTCGAGCAGGTTTTCGATCGCGCTTTGAGTGGGGAATACCAGCGCAGCACAGATCAAAGTACACCTTATGGAATGAAGCAGTGATAAAACTTAGACAGTACTCCGTACTCTGTTTCAGATAAGACCTTGAGATCAGCTCTCTTTAAATCCTGCATGTCGTAACTTAAAAGATTTGTAAGACCTTACCTTAGACACTTGTAAGACAGAGTTGATCAGTCACATTCATGTTCCATGGATGACCCCGGCCGCCAAATCAGGAAGCAGTCCTATTGGTCAGAGCTTCGATGCAGGCCTCAGGAACTAGCCTTGTTGATGCCTCGTTGATGCCTGGGGCGTACTCGACTCCAAAATAAAGGCCGGACCTTCACCCTCAGCCTTAGGAGCTTGTTTCTGGGACGACGACTTTTCTGCAGACAGCCTTCTGTCTCGTCCCTGTTGTTGGCTCCACCACTGCCAAGTGAAGGCCATCACAGAACTCATAGGAACCCGATTGTGCAGTAAATGGCTGACAGGGAACAGCTGAGTGTGTGAGTTTCCGTCCAATGTCTCTGCGTGTGGCTGATCGCTATTGTGGACTGACCATTGCCCATATTGTACTTTAGACATAGCCTTTGTGCCTCAGATAGCCTTTCTCATACATAGCCTCTCATCGCTCTTTGACTCAATGGTCCCGGTCATCCTTCCTTCGATCATCTGGATGAGAAATAACCACTTGTGATGAACGAGTGGTTTCAGTGCAGTCTTGCATATCACTGTGCATCCTGGTAGCCTACAGGGGATTCCATTTCTTTTGGATTCTTGGGTGCTTCTTTCTTTGTTCCTTGTCCTATCCGGTTTGTCACGTCCGACTGGATCCGTTGCCTGGAAACACCTTCGAGAGGACCTCTACCACATCGTCTGGAAAGAGCGTTTGGCCAGCCATATCCCTTCAGAGGCACCGAATCAGATTTCTTGGACACAATACTTCTCCGTTGGTTTCAACTTCTGGATCTCCTGAAAGGTGAGAGGGCATTTCTCTCTCCTGTAGGGAATGCGAGACGAGGTGCTAGTCTTCTAACAAGGCAGAAGCATTATATGACTTGTATTGATTATTGAGTTGGTTATGCAGACATAGTTCCCCACACGCATCGGCTTTGATACCCCAGACAACCCAGTCTTGACAGTCTTTTCTTTGATAATTTGCGGTGCCGACTCATTTCGCTCTTTTTTCATTTCCTTATTTTTACTTTTTCTCTTTCTCTTTTTGGGATCTATTATTCGTCATTCTAAATGGAGGCGACTCAGGAGTCGACTCAGCCATGCACAGATCCTCGCCGTATTGGTCGGAACAACTCTGGTCTGCTCGAGCAGGATGTCTCAGACATCATCTGCATCTTGCATCCAACGTCTATTGCCGCTCATGAGGCAGTGGCCGCGACTGCTTCTCTTGCACCTCAACACATCTTACAGAGAGATGAGTTGGAATACGAAGATCCGGACACCGCAGCTCTGGATATCGCTCTCAGGCTGTCCTCCAACGTCCGTAATATAAACTTAGGCTTTTGTTTTGGGCGCAACAGAACCCGTTGCGACCTTCTGCTTGACCCGGACGACAATGCGAAACGCATATCTAACACGCACTTCCGAATCCACCTCACCAGCGATGGAATTCTGATGCTTGAAGATCTGTCGACCAACGGCACCGTTGTAGATGATTGTCGTCTTCGCAAGAATCAGAAAGAGAACAGCCGCATGTTGACCAATGGCTCTGTCATACAAGTGTTGCGCGGCAACCACGCCTCTGATGAGGTAAGGTTCGTCGTTCGCATTCCGTCTCGGGATGGATATGCAATGCGGTACACAGAGAATATGCTTCGTTACCTCGAACGAGTCCAGAGGCATGAAGCAGGTGCCATGCAGAAGAACCGTCAAGGCTCAGTCCGACCTAGTCTGGAATGGACAGTAGCCAATGCGTATGGGATGCACTGGACAGGTGGTAGCATGTACAATGTGACTGGCCAAATCGGAAAAGGAGCGTTCGCAACTGTTTACAAGCTTGCCACAAAACAACACGGAGCCGTGTACGCCGCCAAGGAGCTCGACAAGAGGAGGTTCATGAAGAACGGGATCCTTGATCAGAAAGTCGACAATGAAATGAAAATCATGAGAGATCTCAAACATGTCAGTGGAACCCCTTGATCTAATACAGGACTTTAGAGCTGATTACCACTCGAACAGCCCAACATCGTACAATACATTGATCACCATGAACATGACAGATGGATCTATATTATCATGGAGTATGTACCTGGCGGGGAGCTTTCTACTTATCTTTCAACGCATGGCAAGATTCCTGAAGATATGGTCAAAACATTGGCCCGGCAACTCCTGCATGCATTGCAATATCTCCACAAACGCAGGATCACGCATCGTGATATAAAGCCTGATAACATTCTGATCGCTTCACTTGAGCCGCTAAAAGTGAAATTGTCGGACTTTGGGTTGTCGAAGGTCGTTCAGGAGGAGACGTTCTTGAAGACCTTTTGTGGCACTTTGTTGTACTGTGCGCCCGAGGTGTATCCGGATTATGAGAACTATCGACGTGGGGAAGTCAGAAAAAGACGTCGACTGGGTGATCCGTAAGTCAACTCCTATCAATCGCGGGCTTGGCGCATATTGATTTTTTAGTCCTCCGAAAACGTCCCCATACGATCAGTCCGTCGATATGTGGTCATTCGGTGCAGTACTATTCCACATACTTAGCGGCACACCTCCGTACACAGGTCGAGGCGACGACAGGGGGTCTCAGATGTTGCGGAATATCATGACTACCGAGCCTGATTATGACGTGCTTCGCAGAGAAGGCGTATCAGAGGCAGGTGTTGATTTTGTTAGACGCCTTCTAAACCGTGATCCTCATTCAAGACCCAAGGAAAGTGAATGCTTTCAACATGCATGGATACGTGACGTGCCAGACGTTGATGAATATAACGATGACGATATCCAGCCCACTGACTGCGGGGCCCTGTCTGATATTGGTGAAGATCTGGAGAACGAGCTTGATGCGTCACAGATTTCGCTCAATGACAATCCGGAACCGCCAATATCCGGTGACGATAGCAGCGATTTGGCACAGTCCAAAAGGCCTAGGATCGACCATCCCCCTGCCGACATTCACTATCCATCACTCCCAAACATTGAAAGCTTCCCAGCTGCCCCGCCAATTCCTGAAGCTACTCCGAGACGATTATTTGGTGAAATCACCTCTTCCGCTCTGCGCAGTTCCAACGTCTTTGGAGCCAGTATGGATGCCTTCGGCGGTGATGATGATGACGTTAGCGTTCATGACTTCGTTTCTTCAACCGGTGAGTCGATTATAAGCGACGGCAACAGCCTAAACTCTGTCCTCTCCCTACCGGACAACCCCTTTGCTGGATCTGCGCCAAGCTTGATGGGAGCTGAGAATCTCGTTGGGCAGCTGAACATGAACTCCTGGCACCCTGGCAATTCGGCACACGGTCATCCGGCGGCCGCCGAGCTGCCAGCTCTGAAGACTAGCGTGGATGAAGCAGTCGATGAAAGTCCTGGCCCCGAACTCAACAAGGAAACGCACCTGAGTACCGCGACAACGAAGGGAGCCAAGTTCAGCCGCCGAATTGAGTTGCCACTTCCCGATACTGCTAGCGAGCGTTCCAGCAGTGAGGCCACCAGAGAAAATAGCAAAGCCCCCTGTGATAAACCCGAAGCGACTGCCGGTGAAGTTTTTGACATTGAATTAGCGGTCACGATCGACGCTCGAACCGGCCGACAAATCTCACATCCACCAGAGGGCATAGTGAGCGACGACAGCACATCAGCGGCCCTGCGACATGAGATGCCTACCGAAATTCCTCCGACTATCTGTCTCCAGCGGCACGAACAGTCTCGTCCGCTTTTAGGAAAGCTTACAACTCTTCCGGGATCAATATTCGACCTGACGATCCGCTTGGAGGATCGAATGACATCCTGGGGGCGCGGTCCTCAAGCAACCATCTGCCATCCCGACCCTATGGACACGCGGATCCCTGCATACGCACTGGAAGTGACTTTCTGGGCACCGGCTATTGAGGCGCAGATAGCGGCAGGACGCAACTGGATGGGGGTTCCTGGAGTAATGGCTATTCTTTCGACCAAGACTCGCAAGTGCATTTGGGTCAATGATATAGAATTGCGCCGTGGGGCAGACGGAAGCAACACTCGAGAGGGATTCCACTTTGGAAAACTATACACCGGCGACATCATTACGGTCTACCGCCATCGGAACAAGTTCTTGAAGTTTCAGTGCGAATTCTACCATGGCGACAGCGCACGCTCGCGACCAGAGGAGGAAAAGGGCTTCGTGGTACGCAAGGTGTTGATGTCTAAGGAGGGTGTGGCTGCCAATCGACTGCCAGTGCGCAAAGATAACAATGGAGGAAAAAAGCATGGCTAACTGTAAGATGAAAGGGCACTTGGGTTAGGTAGATTTGGGATGGAGGTCTGCTTCTTTTTGGGGATTTATTGCGCAGCTATTGTTAGCTGTTATTAGCTGTTGACTCTGTGGTTTTACTGCGGCGAACTATGTTTCTGCGAGGTTTCTCATTACTGGTCACAGTGGCATTAGATCCGAGTTCTGGGATATCCATAAATGAACCTGAATATGGCAGAATGTACTGCTTCTCAATCATGATTAACTCGTAGAAGTTGATAAGTTCATATGTACCGGCAAAGTACCTAGGTAGGCAGTGATGTCTGCAGGTAGTTACACCAATCACAAATAAGGTCATGGGCACTATTCCTAAAGAGGTAATTCAGGGTCCGGTGGGTCATCATGATGGCCGGTGATGGTGTATGGTAATTGTATGATAATTACCAGGTCTCTTACTTCTCTGCAAAATTTCCATGGCTGCAACAGTCATTTCTTAAATGCAGTGTCATAGGATATCTATCTATGTCATAGGGCAGAATCACTAGGTATCCTTTGGCCGTAATGGCCATGCTGGTCACAAGAATGGCTTAGATCTGGGTGGAAAATTGCGGTTCCCGATTTAATTTCCGCCAAATGCAGCCCTTCGAATCATTCTTCCTCAAGGCTGTCCCATGTAATCTTATTTTGATTACTCTTGTCTTTTAACTCTGTGGTTGATAATATATGAGACAGGCCTCTCGCCGAACTATTTCAATCCATCATGTCTCACAGGACTCATCATCATGTGGCTGTCAACGTAGCATCGAACAATTTGATTGTTATCGACTGTGCTTCTATCTATCTATAGGTTCCCCCTTCAACGTTCCACGGGTTCCCCGATTTAGCTCCTAAATTCTTCTCTGTCGACGGAAACGGACAGACCCGTTCACGGGCACAGCCTTTGTGGTTGAATGGCTATTCCATTTCCGTATTAATGACAATCCTCCCTGGTTATCTTTCTTTTGTTGTTTGCTTGTTAGATACATCCATACCATCTTGCGCTTCTGCAGTGACTTCTTGCCTTTGGCCATTTTACTCCGCCGAATATCAACCTCCTGGACGGTTCCTACATCAACAGCGACGATCCTATTGAGTGCCGGCAGTAACTATCGCGGTCGCCTTCGTCAAGTTACCACCAGCCGGAAACCAGAGCCTTGTATGAGAATCTGCGCGCTGAGGTGTCCACCATCTTCAACTTCCCCGACGGCCTCGATACCCCATGTCCCTCTCTCGATCACCCTCTCCCCGCCCGGGAGGAGGGTGGTCAAGTCCGGGTCTCACCCCCGGCAGTGGCAGTTCGACCCCGCGCAGCGGTTTTCTCTCACCCAACCCACTCGGTCCAAGCGGCATATCCTGGGCAGCGGCGCGAGCGAAGAGCGACGAAGTCCGAGGATATCCGTCGTTCTCGACAAGGAATAATGGGTTTTTCTCTAGGTCGAAACGCAAGATCACGTCTAGCTTGCCTCGGTTTCGCATGAATGGTTCGGCGAGAAATGGTTATGTTGATAAGGATGAATATTGGCGGGGGCAGAACTATTCCGGGACAGGGTTGCGTTTCGGGTTCGCCAGGGGATTGATGCGGAGGAGGCGGTCGCGGGCCATTTTGGCGCTGATTGTACTTTCCCTTGGGTATTTGTTTTTCTGGACAGGTATGCCGTGCGAAACTAAATTTAGCCTTGTTGTGGACAGATTTGTTGACTCTTGACACCTTGCAGCCATTGTTCAAAGTTACCGGCGATCATCCTTTGGCGGAGGGCGCAAGTTCGTGATCATTCTACAGTCCAATGTGGAAGGGGGGGTCATGGAGTGGAAGGGAGCGCGCGAATGGGCCCTCGAGCGCAACAGCATCGAAAACAAGAAGGAGTACGCGAAGCAGTGGGGTTACGAATTGGAGATTGTCAACATGCTGGCCAAGAAGCGGTACTCGCATGAATGGCGGGAGAGTTGGGAGAAAGTCGATATCATCCGAGAGGCTATGAGGAAGTATCCAAATGCGGAGTGGTCAGTTCCAGCCTTGCATGGGAATTTACCTCTTCTGACTGACTGATGTAGGTTTTGGTGGTTGGACCTAAACACTTGGATCATGGAGTACTCTTATTCCCTGCAAGAGCATATCTTCGATCGGTTGGGTGCCCTGACGTATCGCGATATCAACTTATACAACCCGCTGAACATCAGCCATCCCCCGACAGCACCGTATCTGGATGAAATATCCCGTGCGGCGGAAGGAGACGGGGATCCATCGTCTATCGATTTGTTGCTGTCGCAAGACTGCGGAGGCTTCAACTTGGGCTCATTCTTCATCAAACGCTCGCTATGGTCTGATCGACTATTGGACGCCTGGTGGGACCCTGTCATGTACGAGCAGAAGCACATGGACTGGGAGCACAAGGAACAGGATGCGCTGGAGTATCTATACCGAAGTCAACCCTGGATTCGCAGCAATGTCGCCTTTGCGCCTCAGCGCTACATCAACTCATTCCCTCCAGGAGCTTGTGGCGAAGGCGATGATCCCGACGTGCATTACTCCGAGAAGGAACGAGACTTCATGGTGAATATGGCCGGGTGTCAGTTCGGCCGAGACTGCTGGAGGGAGATGTACCAATATCGCGAGCTCAGCAAGAAGCTCAACCGCACGCGCTGGCAGCGTTTGAAGGATGCACTGGGCGCATTTTACAGTAGCCTGTTGACCGAGGACAAGCCGCAAGAGCAGCAGCAACAGCAGGAGCAGGAGCAACAGCAATGACCTAATTGGCTTTGGCAATGTCGCCCTTCGTTTCACTGCATACAATGACTTCATGAGTTGCCTCTTTTGAGCAATATCTTCTGTACCGATTTATGTATGATTTCATTATTCTCTTGGATTGATCTGATTGCATCGTGGCCACTGTGGGCGACTCTGGCTACGAGGGTGTTTGATTTGGCGTGGCGCTTGGTGCTTTCCTTCATGTCAGACTACTACTATAGAATGAACCTAATCTATTGTGCAAGATGCACATATTGCATCCAACTTGAGCCTCATCTGATAGTCAGTCCCATAAGCCGTTGGAAACCTGCCTTACCGCCTTAGAAAACGCACAGGAAGCACATCTCGCCCGCCTTACATTTCACCGCCTACAACCCAACCAATCACATCATCCCAATTCCCCAATCCCATTCCGCCGACGACATCCAGAAAAGCACCAAGACCTTCGAATCACCCCGACAAGGCCATAACAGCTAAACCAGCTCCTCCGCGCAGCAAACCTGCATCCCTCCACAGAACCAATCCTCCTCGGGCCCCGTCAACAAAAAAAGAAAGGAAAACAATCAAAATGCCCACCCCCGAATCCGCCGCCTTCCTGGCCAAGAAGCCCACCGTCCCCCCAACATACGAAGGCGTCGACTTCGAAGACAACGTCGCGCTGCACAATGCCCGCGACGCCATTATCCGTGAACAGTGGGTGCGCAGTATGATGTCCCGCCTCGTCGGCGAGGAATTGGGCAAGTGCTATGCCCGTGAGGGAGTGAATCATTTGGAGAAGTGTGGGAAGTTGAGGGGTGAGTTTCCTTCCCTTCCCTCCCCGGAGGGGCCCCGGAGGGGTTGTGATGGCATTGGCATGGCTAATGAGTTGTTGTTGTAGAGAAATATTTTGAGCTGCTCAAGGAGCGCAAGGTTAAGGGGTATTTGTTCCAGGAGAAGAATTATTTTGCGGGCGAGGGGGAGAAGGCTCAGTCCTCGTGAGTGAGTGGGCCGGTACAAATGGGTTTACGTGTATGCTGGGTTTGTGTGTTTTAGCTTTGCAGTGAATCTATACTTGTCTTTTACGTTTGAGGTGGTAGTGGGCTAGTCATTGCTGGCGAGGCCTGCGCATTGAATGAAGAGGACATGGGCAGGGATCGTTGAGATAGATGGGATTGTATTGTTTTTTGTTCGGGTTTCCTGTACATATATCTTGACACTGACACCACTGCAATACATCATTACGTGTTGCTTCGAGGTTGGAGCGATTCAGTCTTCACGAAGGCATGGCTCTACGCTTGTGGACATGTGTGTACAAATGCATTGAACGTCAATTGCATTCTTAACTCGAAGGGTATCGTTAATAATAAGTGCTGCTGCTTCGCTCTGGAAACGCTCCTGGCGCTACCCCCGCAGGCCCGGTCAACTCGTCGTCACTGTCATCCATGTCAATGCGTGTCTCGTGATCATCCTCTGCCGGTGGTGCGCGCATTCGCACGAGTTGCTCCTCGTCCAGGGACGGGAGCTTATAAGGACCAGGCGGAGAATGAATGTCTCGACCGGACGGCAGGTTGGCTAAGAGGTCCGTCGATGGTGGAATGAGTTGTGTGTTGATCTATCGACTGTCAATGACATTGCATGCCCAAGTACTGAATGACTTACCGTATCGTTCATCCGCTCCCACTTTGTCTCGAGCATTTCGATTACACGACCCTCTTCTTCCCTGCCTGCATCATCGCCAGGATCGAGCTCACCCTTCGCGACGCGGTCTTTGCCGCCAGAGTCCTTCTCCAACCTTCGCTCCTCCCGTCGCTCAGCCCATTCCTTCTTCAATCTAGAAAACCCCCCTTTGCTCTTGGCTGAAGATTCTTTCTCCCCCTGAGATTCACTCCTCAAGCCTAACGCGCCTTTTGCCGCCCGCAGCCAGGCAATCCCCTCGCCAATCTTCCCCGCAAGCTCCGCATCGACACCAAAAAACCGACAAGCTCGGGCCCGCGCAACACGGCCCAGAACCCGCGCATAGCCGACCACATCTTCATCAATCCCAGTCTTGCCATGCGCGCCAACCGCTCCCATACCAGCAGCCGCCTGCTCCGCATACTCGGCCGCACGAACGCACAGGCGCGCAAAGAGCAGCGCACGCACCTTGGGGATCTCCGGCGCGCGCACCATCCAGTCCTTATCGTTTGGGTTCCGGGCCTGTATGCAAGCCGCAACGTAGGAGTCGTCTTTCAGCACGGCCAGGAGTGTAGCTTCGGCCAGCGCGAGGGACGAGAGCGCTGCCTGAGCGGCCGGATCGAGGTCTGGTACCGCGGTGGCTGTGCCTGTCTGGCGTCCTGCGGCTGTAAAGGAGGGCGAGGACGCGAGTAGGGAGTGTACTGCGCTTGCTTGGAGGAGGTATTTCGTGGCGGTTTGGACGGCCGCGGTGCGCTGTTCTGGGGTTGGAGTGGTAGGGGCGTAGAGAGCGCGTAGGACGCCTGGGCGAGCCAGGCCGCTCAGCACGTAGCCTAGTGTTGTCAGGACGAAGGCGATCTCAAAGTCGAGTCCTTGTCCGCGCACTCGGCCGTTTGTGGGTCGGCTTTTCAGCGATAATGGGGTCGAGGTTAGTGTAGCGCGCCATTCTGCTTCGATCTCGCTGTGGAGAGTGACTTCGATTTCTTCACCACCCGTTGTGCTTCCACTTTCAACGGGTCTGCCGCTCAGCCCGTATGAGATAGCAGCGAGATACGGCAGGTAGTCGTTCAACGCGCCGAGTATTGTGATGAGATGGGCGTCTCGTTGCGGACTGTGGGGTAGTCTTTTGTGAGCCTTGAGGGCGAGTCGCAGTGCATGCCGAGCTGTGGACGCGGCCTGGGGTAAAGACGGATGTGTACTGGATGAGAGAAAAGTCTGAAAGGAAAGGTGCGAGGTGGTGGGGAGAGCAAAGGCATACACCATGGTGCTGGAGTTCTATTACTGTAATGCGGAGGTTGAAGATGGCGGAGATGAGGAAGCGAGGATGAGCCGTTGATGTCACCGCCAGGCCAAGAGTTGTCTCCATAGCACAGCCTATTACAGATGTAATCTACAAGCCTAAAGGTTGAATTTCTAATGGGCTCAACATTGTCTCCCTGGCTACTGCCAATATAAGAGCATTTGGTATTTGGCTTGACTTTATGGTGAAGTACATGATCTAGATAAAAGCTATCTCTGGTTGCTGAACACGCGTAATCACGGATTGACCTGGCCGGGAGATTTCGTGATTTAGCAAGATCATAGTATATTCGGGAGAGAGACAAGTCGTATTGTCAACCCCGTCCGGTCGTTGTCTGACCAAGGCATGGATCTTAGACTTCAATCGAAGGCAAATATGTGGTCCACCGAGTGTAGATTGGGCTGGAGACCAAGAATGGGCCTGATCCCTATTTGCTTCAGCTTTCATATTGAAATCTGACTGAGTCGCCGGACGCGATGTGGAGGCGGACTTCGAAGCATACTCTAGCTGGTTGAGTGTTGCCGTTGATGGTCGGTGGTGCCTTGATGTCGGTGTGGCCGTGGTATTGGTGAACCTCTTTCAAGGTGTGCATGTTATGGTTCCAGTATCTTATTGACTGTCGGGTGGTATCCATCACACTTCCATACCATCTGCGTCTGACAGATTGCTGGGTGCACTACTGACACCAGACGAGTCGCTCTCAGCAACATATGGCGCCCGCGACCGCACTTGATGGCTCCATTCTTGGATGCTGGGAACACCTCCCTCTATAACAATCGGATGCTCCTCGGCGCTTTTGCCGAGTACAGTGCCCGCATATCGAGACTCCTCGCCTGTCTTGCTGTGCTTTTTCTTCAAAGCTGTAAGGAAATCCTCCTTCTCCACGGACTCGGGGTCGATCATGTCACCCTCGCTAGGTAGGAAGCCTGCCACTCGCCGGATTTCACGGTTTGCCGGCCCTGTAAACCAACCCAAGAAGTTTTCCAGTCCCCGCGTATCTTCTTCGCCTTGCCAGTCCTCCTCCCATTCGCGCAATTGCGGCCGTAGTGCGCCAACGTCTTGAAGTGCTTGGTAGATGTCTTCTAGAACCGGGGCAGGGGCAGGATCCTCCGGGTGAGCGTTGGCAGCGTGTGATGCAACAGAGGATGCGAGAATCATCATGTACCGAGCTGTAAGATCGGCTAGTGTATCTAAGACGGACGGACGCGTGGCATGGAACCCAGCTGCGCGCAAGATCTGAATGATGGGTGGGCGGAGGAGAGCATTATGCAGGTTGGGCCCGGACATGATGCACTACCTGTCCGTTGAAAGTAGCAAACAAGGAAAAGATGACAGGCAAGCTGTAGGAGAGAGATACCGGTTGAGTAAAAGGGACAACGAGTGAACTGATCAGTGTTGGTTGGATGATTGATTGAGAGGTGAGAGAAAGGCGGAGTGGAAGATGAACACTTTCTGCCGGATGTTCTCTTGCTGCGGCGGAGTTTCCTGTCTCCTTCCTTCCACTTGGGTCTCTCTCTCATAACGACACGGCACAACACCGTTTCAGAGAATTGCTTCTTTTCAAAGCTCGCTGGTGTCATTTGTTGCTGTCGAGGGCTCTGTTGTCTTAGTCATACACTCATCATGTCTGACGCCCCTCGCCCTTCGCTCAAGCTCACGCTGGGCAAGAAGAAGGCGCCCGAGGGAGCTTCGCAGTCGCCGAGCCAGCCTCCCCCTCCCTCGTCAGAAACACCTCAGCGCAAGCTCACTTTGAAAATAGCGCGAAAACCTCAACCCGCCGAAGAGGAAGAGAAGGCAAAAAAGAAGAAGCCATCGAAAAAGCGACCGGCGGAGGGACTCGCAGGTCCCTCTGCGCCAGAGGCATCGGCACAGCCCGTGGGACCGAAACGTATCAAGCTCAATACTTCCAAGAAGCCGGCAGTACAGTCGATCAGAATCAAGAACAAGGGGCTGGTCCCCACCAGACCTGTCGGCGTTGGCTACGACTCTGAAGCCTCTGATACAGAAATCGATCCTTGCATCGAGGAGCAGTTCATTTTACGCATGCTTCCCGGCGAAGACTGCGAATATTTACGTCAAGCGATCAACGAGCGACGATTCGATCGGTCGGAATTTTCCTTCAAGCCCCTCACACGCGAGGGCCGACGCGCCGTCCTGCGGATTCGCGATAAACAGTACGCAGCGGCGCTGGTGGACTTACCATGTATCATCGAAGGCATGAAGAGCTGGGATCGGCGTGGATGGTATAAGTCTGCGGATATCTGTCAGATGCTTGTGGTCTTGGGGCCCGTTTCGAGCGACGCAGAGGCCCTCAATTACCCTCTTCCCTCCGACATCGAAATTCTAGACGAGAAGACTTTACAGTATCCACATGGTCTGACACCCCCTTTGCGTTATGTGAGAAAACGGCGGTTCCGCGAGCGGCTCAGGACACGAACGATAGAACAAGTAGAGAAGGCGGTGGAGGATCTAATCGCGCAAGACGAAGCCGCTATTGCCTCTCGCTACGAATTGTTGGACAAAACATCCTTGAACCGGGCGGAGGGACTTGTCCAGAGTGGAGAGTATTACGAGGAAGACGAATACTATGACGACGAACAGGACGCAGAGGGCGAGCTCGAGGAGGGCATGGAGGAGGTCGCTGCCGATGATGGAGGTCTCGATCCTCTCCTGGAGGAAATGGAGGCTGCTCTGCGCGGGGACAATGAAGCGCCACAGGCAGCACCTTCTTCGGATGCTGGCGTGGCGAATCTCTATCAAGCTGGAACTCCAATGGCGACCAAACCTTCCACACCTGCTGCGGAAACATCGGATGAAAGTGACACAGATGCTGACGAAGAGGCGGAAGTGCCTGAAGAAGAACTGGACGAAGAGCAGCTTGAGCAGCAGCGGCAGTTCCAGCAGCATCGCGAAGAGATTGCTGAGCTCGAGGCCCTTATTCGGGCCGAGACGGTCAAATGGGAGAATATGCAGAACCAAATTCTGAAGCACAAGCTTGCCAAGCGTATCCAGGACTTGAAGCGGGATCTATCCTTGAAGAAGGTCTCCGTCGGGGAGGGCGGTGATGCTGATACTTGATTCACACTTCGTCTTGTTAACAGTTTGATTGATACCCGATCGGCATGTTTGTACAGTTAAGCAATGACATATCGTCTATCTACTAAAAGACAGACATTCCTGACGACATCGCATTGACCACACCAATTTATCCCTGCCTCCATTTTAGGCGACTGGGTCTCCTGTGCCTGCGCGAACAGCTCCCTTCACATCCAGATTCTCCTCTTCCTTCAGCTTCCGCTGTCTCAACGCTTCCCTCTCAGCGGCCTCTCCATCAGGCTCTGGAGGGCTCCGTTCATAACGGTCGCCTAGAATTCGATCATGTTCCTCCCGCTTTCGCCCCATGTCCGAAGCAAGGTCTCTTTCTTCTCCGAATCCAGGGTTTCCAGGCCCTTGTGCACTGCCCACGGGACCGGCATGCGCTCCAGCCTGTGCTCGCTTGCTCTTTTGTCTTACCGCCTGAGCAATATCTCCTTCTGCGGGTTGGTGTTCCACGCCATATCCCAAGTCAACATCAGAGGCGGCCTGCAGGTTCTTCTGCTCCTGTTCGCGCCTCTGCTTTAGATTCTCGAGTTGTTCGTCACTGGATGGGTTGGAGTCTGCGGTACGACGGGTAATGGAGGAGACGGGATCACCACGCTGGCGCTGCTGAGGCGGAGCTCGCTGCTCTTGGGGTGTCTGGTCAACGGGATTCTCGGGTTGGTCGTATGCGGCTTGCTCGGGGGGTTGCGCTGGTTGTTCGGGTGGTTCCATTTTGATGATGCTTGCGAATGCAGCTAGGCGACGAAATACAAAGTGATAGAAAAGAGCGATGTAATGGCTTCGTATTCTTTAATTGCACAGTACCTCTCAGATTCATAGAATGTCTGGTGTCCTCGCGGTAGATAAGCAGTTTGATGGATGCATGACGTCAGTGACGATGCCTTGCTTCACCTGCGATCGTCCTACACCGTGCCAGAGATGGATGAAGGCACAACACAATCAATCCGACTCACTGAAAGTTTTGTCTATCTACGCTGTCACTGATAGACGTTCATGGCTCGATTGATGTGTTCTGCGTTGGGGACTTCACGGACTGAATCATGTCTCATTTTATATGTTCATCTGGACAAGATATCTGCCCCATTAGCACCCTGTAGAAGACACCCCATGATTTTCCTCTCGATTATTATAATTTTCTTCGATGTGCTCATCGGCTCTATTCCCAATCGTCTAGGGCATCTTCAACCTGTCTTAGTCTGCTACGCTTCTGGAAGTAGATAGGTCTACAGTCTACTACTCCTACGGCTTGCTGATGCAGGGGACTGATCAATGATTTCGAATGTCCTGGCAACTTCTGGACGGCCAGGGTCAATTCAGCCCTATCGTAGAATTAAAGTGTGCTGTGGAAGTCATCTTACAGGACGTCCAAGATATGGCAGTTGAGGTCCCATCCTTGGACTGAATCAAAGCAGTTGAGAACATTAGAGCCTGTGACTTGGGAGAAGTGATTTCAACTGTGAAGGCTTGAAGGGGGATTGATCTTTGATTCTATGTTATTTTCTAATACTCTACCTCCGAAAGGTAGTATCCTTGAAGCAAGTTCGTCCAGGAGCTGACATTCGTCTGCGTGCGTAGAACACACGGGAGGATTGATGATCATACTTTACCAGCAAAGTCAGGACGTGCAAGGAATGCTTCGAGCATAGCATTCAGCTCTTCTCTCGCCTCCAGCTGTATCCAGTGACCACTCGTACTGACTCGCTTGAGCGTGAAGTCCTCGGTGCAGTGCTCCATCTGTTCAAGGAACCCAGGTATCTCAAGCTTGCTCGGTTGTGGGCCGATCATGAAAACCGGCATCTTGAGTTTTGCGTCGATGTTTGCTTCGACCTCGTCATCCTTGTTCAGATTCCTGACAAGAGCGTGGTACCAGTTGAGTGCTGGTTGGTGGTGGCCTTGCAAGATTCTGTTGTGCATAGCGCGTTCCTGTGCTTGTCAGCTCGATGCTCATAGATCGTGTGATGTTGATATACCTCGTCGCTGACATAGGACGCCAACGGCCCTTGCTTGTCATTGTGGAGCCACGCCTTTATGGCGCCTACGGGGCCAACATGCTCAGCCCACAAGTCTGGGTTGTCGGGGTAGAACAGCGTGAAGAACGAGTCCGCCTGTCATTTGCAACGTTAGCCTGAGGCTCTCCTCACAATGAGTGCATCCTCACATGCTGATCCAAAGTACTCCCTGCCTCATCCTCGACGAAAAATTCAATATACCCACACTTGTCGAACCCCAGCAACTGCTTCGTAAACCTGTTTACCATGTCCAAGTCAAAATGCTCTCCCGGCTTCGAGTAGGGGACGGCGATAAAAGTGCATGACAGCAGCCGGTCGGGGTAATAATCTGCTAGTCTTGAGAGGAGATTACATCCGGTATCGTGCGCCACGACATGCACCCGTCTCAGATCCTCGTGGTCCAGTAATTCGATAATCTCCCTTGCCATACTCTTGAGCTTGTACGCCTCCACCGCGGTGGGTTTCGAGGTGCCGCCGTACCCCAGTAGATCTGGCGCCAGAACTCCATATCCTAGTTTGATGAAGTGGTGAATCTGGTGACGCCAGTCGTAGCAGGAAGACGGGAACCCGTGCAGGAAGAGGATGGTTGCTCTTGAAGGAGCTGCTGCGTGGTAGACATAATTGTATGTATGGGTAGTTGAGAGAGTCTGGTGTTTGGCGAGCTCCGGAAATGCAATACTTGCCATTTTGGATTTCACAGTGGGTTAACATTAGAAGAAGAATATCACTGAGTTGAAGCTTGAAAACATCCTGGGTTCATCGAACTGCGGAGAGTTCCCGGAGACTTAATCGGCTGTTGGCTATTGTCTCGCTCTTATTGGTGATGTTCTTTCATCCCTGCAACAGGGTCCTCGAATGCTGCATCATCTCAGGTTCGCCTGAGGGATATCTAGAGCCTCCTGTTGGTGTTTGCCCATCATCATCGATAACGAGCTAATGGTGCATGGTGGTGGCCCAAGGCACCCATGTCTAGCCTCAGGCCAAAGCACAGCATGAGTGCATCCAGACAATGGACTTCATCCCATCTTCAGCTTGATTACGCAGGAGTCATCAACAGGTACTTACCTTGAAACCGAACACATATGTTTGTTGATATGATTATTCTATCGGACCTCGAAGCATGTGATGACGGCAAGGTTGATTATAATTCGTTCTATGAGCTCACAGCTGTCCAACCGAGGTTCAAGGAAGACCTATCCCTACCACCTACTAAACAGCATATTTCCATCTTGACAATGATGTACATAGCTTCATGACTGTGGAATCTTCAATCTAAGGCTGGCAACATCAATAAAACACACTCCATCATGTCCTTGTTCACCGTCCCCATCTCCTCCACAGGCGGCAGCATCGTCTGCACCAATCCCACCTCCTCCGAGAAAGAGAGAAACATCTACCTCCTCACCTTCACCTCACCAAAAGACAACAGACTCACCCCGACCTTCATCGATGCCCTCGTTCTAGCCTTAGACATAATCGAACACCGCCTCCCCAAAGGCGTCGTGATCACAACAAGCGGCATCCCCAAATTCTACAGCAACGGACTCGACCTCGAACTCGCATCTACCACAGAGGGCTTCCTCGATAAGTGGCTCTGGAAGCTCTTCCGGCGCTTTCTCACGTATGTTCCCCACACCCCAAACACACAGAGTAGATTACTGACCGGCGCAGGTTCCCCATGCCAACAATCTGCCTGCTAAACGGGCACGCCTTCGCAGCAGGGCTCATGCTAGCCATGTACCACGACTACCGGATCCAGAATCCCGCCAAGGGCTTTCTGTGCATCAACGAGCTCGAGTTCGGGGTCCCGCTGCAGAGCCCCATGATGAGCATCTTCCGTGAGAAACTGGCTCCGTCCGCGTTCCGGGATCTGATCCTCGAGGCGAGACGGTTCGCGGGCCCGCAGGCTGTTGCTGTGGGGTTGGTGGACGGCGTAGGTGGGCTTGAGGAGACGCTGCAGTTGATTCGGGAGCGGGGGTTGCAGACCAAGGCTGCGACGGGGATCTATGGGACGATGAAGGAGGAGATGTACCGGCATACCCTGGACATCTTGGATAACCATGCGGGGAATCTGGCGTGGAGGGAGCAGGTGGAGGAGAAGAAAGGGACAGCGGGAGAGGCTGCGTTGAGAGCTGTAGAGGCGTTTGAGAAGCAGAGAAATGCGAAGCTTTAAGCTGTGAGATATGATAGGTACGTGTTGTGTGCTTGGTTCATAGAGATACCTGCACGTGCAAATTTGTATATATTGAGCCTTTAGATTGACACGACTGCTTTCATCCACGCTCCCTCACTATCTCGTCCAGCCGTAGCATGCTAATCGCTACACTCTTCTCTGCCTCTTTCAACATTCGTCTCCTTTCCAGCTCATTCATACAGGCGCTCCAAGCCCAACACGACCTCATCTTCAAGAACAACATCCCCATCGCAGAAATAATCTTCAAGTCCGGCGGCATTAAAGACACTCAAACGCCGGGTTCTGGGGCCTACTCCCCTTTGCGCGCGGAAAAGTGCACATCCGCTCTTCTGATCCGGCAGCTCAGCCCGCGATCAATCCCGATTAAGGCCTGTTATTGGGATGTCCGGCTGCAGGTTGCAATTGCCAGGTTTATCAGGCGGATGTTTCGCTCCGCGTTGCTCGAGGGGATCATTGAGGAGGAATCAAGGCCTGGTCTTTTGGCCGTGCCTGCGGATGCAGTGGATGAGGTGTGGGCGAACTGGTTGAAAGGTAACTGTACGCGCGGAGGTGTTCTCTTCTCCCTGGGAGGTGACTCTAACTCAGTGCTGCAGATGCGTCCAATTTCCATACCATCGGCACAGCGGCCATGATGCCTCGTTCTGTTGGCGGAGTGGTCAACAATCGGATGCAGGTGTACGACACGGCCAATGTTCTATCCATCCGTTTCAGCTTTGTGGACATCCGATGGCGAACCTTTACGCTATGCAGAGCGCGCGGCGGATTTGATCGGGGAGGATTGGACGGGCTAGGGACTGAGACTGGATCTGGGAGAGTTAATGAAGCTTTCAGCTATGAGATTCAATATGCTTTATGGGTAATAATGACGGTTCTTTGAAATATAGTCCTAATGAGGAAGTTATTTTGCAAGCGGGTCGTTAATTTCACTGGTCATCCGCCAACGACAGCTTGACAGTAGTGATGATCTGAAACTAGACAAGCCGGTCAATGCAGCTGTGTCGAGTGCTGGGTCTTTCTCTACCAGTATGACTTGTCTGAGTGAGATGCAGGCGGAGTGAAGCTGCATCTGAATCCGCTGGATGCTTAGATGCCTTGTATATGCACACAGCATCAAACCAACCTAAAATCCAGTCTGATGCGGTCGTGAGCTTCAGAAAGCCGATATGATGTTTTCGAGCCAAGCAGACATCGATTTGTTGTGACAACCTTGAAGGCTGCCTGAGGCAGATTGACCGATATCAACTGAAGACCGCTTCATTCACTGCGCATTCACTATTTCATTCCAACAGTGGCAACATGACCCCCAAGAGAAAAATTCTCCCAGCCCCTAGGCTTTTCCAAGTCTACAAGAGAGTCCGGATCACATCAAAACTCGCTTTTTGTGCAACTTCTCTGCCATCACCACCGCTATTCCCTCACCACCACAAGCGGAGCCATGCCGAGAAAAGCACGCCAACATACTAAGAAGATGCGAAAGTAAGTAGAACTTTCCATGAAATTCATCTGTATTCATCTCTGGTCTTCTCTTGCCATCTCTTCAGTCGTTACTTCCTCTCAACGTTCCTTCCCCTCAATATCCTGTCAGTCTCGTCAATTCTACCATTGCATTTGATCTGACATATCGTAGGCTTCTCCCCTCAGCCATCGAAGACGGAAAAGAGTTGGATACCAAGATGAAACGCAACGCCCGCGAAATCGAGGGAGATACCCCAAAAGCCAAAGCCAAGGATGGCCCCAAAGAGACTAAGCCTGAGCCAAAGCCAGCCTCCAAGCGTGTGAGCGTCAACCGTGAGGAGATTGCAAAGGCTATGATGGCCCAGTCCCAGGCAGCTCGACAGGCCACGCTCGGACTACCCTTCCAAGCTCGCGAGGATGTCGGCAAGGAGGTCCCGGTTTCCAAGAAACCTCAGAGTGTAAGTGTTCAAAAGCCTTGCCCGTCAAGCATCGCTCACATATGCAGACCAATCGCAAGCAGCCCGTGTACGACGGAGCCACCAAGGGACGCCCTGCTCTCTCGAACGAGGCAATCGCAGCCATACTCAGATACACCAAGCCGGAGTGTAACAAGGCGCAGACCTGGGTCAATGCTCATGAGTTCACCAAAGGGATTCAGGAGAGAATGAAGGCCAAAATGGAGGAGCGTGAGGACCTCCGCAAGAAGATTCATCGCAAACTGCATGCTCAGATGATGGTGAATACCGGCGCGAATCCCACCAATCTCCAGGCAGTGCAAGGCGAGCAGGTGGACGAAGATAGCAAGCTGACTCCGATGGAGAGGGTCCAGAGAGCCCACGACAGACTTCAGAAAGCATTGGCAGAGATTCTGGACGTGTAGTTGCCCTGCAGTGTTGCAGATGTTGGATTCATCCTAACTGGTCTGCTGGTCCCAGATGTTGGCGGGTTTCCCTCTGTTGTCTCTTCTTGATGGGTTAATGTGACATTGAATCAACAAATGACGTTGTCTGACCATCTGGCATGGAATGTACAATAATGATCAGTCTTTGTGAAAATGGACAGTGTCTCTTCAGATTTTCTTGTTCTTGCTGGTCCCTTTAACTTGTGTGGGACTATCCAATTTATCTACCAACGGCCGATAAGGTGAGGATACGACATGCTCAGGCGCTCGTTGCGAAGTTTCTGGACGTCTCGGCTCGCCAGGAGACGGACGCCGCAATTGGTCTTCATGCATGCGATCCAACGGTTCACCTACGATCTGATACTTGGCCCAGTTGATCGGTGGCATTCGAACCACGTTCTGGGGCGCTGGGATCGGTCCAATGTCGGCCAACGCCTCCTTTGTCGATTCCCCTGCCGCATCGCTAACCGGTTTGTCGTCTTTATGTGTGAAATTGATGTAAGCCCCCTGATCTTTCGCTGGGGTGAGACTCCCGGCGGCCAATTCGCGTGCAAACCCCTCTGGATCCGCAGCAGCGACCTTCTTCAACTTCTCCAGCGTCTGTATATCTCGTATACTCTGCTGTTTCTGTAGTTGCAGGATAGAAATGGCGGACCGCAATGCGATCGCATCCGGGTTCTCACTTTCCGATATGGGCACGGGCGCGGGCTCTTGACCAAAGACAACATGGCCCGGTGTGCCTGGGAAGTTGGAGAGTGACGCGTAGGGAGGAGCTGGAGTAGTAGGTGAGGGCGATGTAGCTGGGGGTGCAAAAGGATGTGAAGCTCCGTTTGTCATGGCGGAGTCGTTCGCCGGGGCGAGATGCGACAGAACTGGAGTCACTGGGGAATAAGGCGGGCGGGGCGGCGTGCCTGGCTGATCGTCGTTGTCGTGGTTGTTCTCTTGCGCTGGCTGCATGATACCGTTTCAATTCAATCAAATAAGGTATTCATGCTGTAAAGCTGCCATACGGATAAGTTGACCTGGTTGGAAAGGAAAGCGTCGAGTAAATCAGGGGGAGCCAGATACTGGTCGTGTTGCAGTGATGACTGACAGAACAATGAAACAACGAATGACGTCTGCCGCTTTCTGCCTGATTCGGACATTCGGTACTTGCCGACCGAGTGGATGTTGATAGTTGATAAATGAGGTAAAGCTATAGATAGCTGTTGTCTAAGTACCCGAGATTGCAACTATTGCTAGGTCAAAAGCAAAATGAGCAGTGAGGTTATTCTTTCAAAGTCAAAGTGATCCAGGTGACGGCAACTTCTCATCTACGGAGTATTATCGATGGCCTTGTAGCCTTATCGCAGCTGATGCAGGCCACATTCGCAGTATCATCTCACACGAACATCAGATATAACAGAGAAGTAACGGTCAGAGTAGATATCTTCTTAATTTGTCACTTCTGAGCCTTTCTTCAATCAATTCAAAGTTCAACAATCGAAAAAAAGACGGATGAATGACATACCAAGTCAGACTCAGCCATGGTCTGATCGACGGATGGTGATGGCCTGATTGATGTGGCCGATTCCCTCACCGCCTTTGAAAAAATAGCAGAAAAAAGGGAAAAAAGGTGATTTTCCTCCATTCTGCGAAGATACTCCCATAATTCTTCTATAAAGTATCATTATATACTGGCAAAATGAAGCGGAAAACAGATACAAGAGACGCTCTGAATGGCAATGGCCAGCCGGAGACCAAGAAGCGCGCACTGTCAAACGAAGAAGTGGCTGCGCGTTTTCGTGATGGCCTATTCGCGCCCTCGGAGCAGCAGAAGTATACCAAGGCGTACGCCCAGTCTGGCCCGTAGGTGTCCCCTCGCTTGATGGATCTTTCAGAAAGAAAGTACAGAGCGCTGACAGGAGCAAGTTACAAGCATGGAGTCATCCATCCCCTAATTGAGCGTTCCCTTTTGCGATCGGTCCGTGACGAAATCCAAGAACATCTCGACTTCACCGAGAAAGAAACCGATATCTACAAGATCTTCCAGTCTGGTGATCTGGCGAATCTGGACGGCTTGGACGATGCTTCTCTGTCAAAGCTACCGTCATTGCTGAAGCTGCGTGATGCCTTGTACTCTGCCCGATTCCGGGAATACCTGTCGGCCGTGACGGGCTCTGGCAAGCTTAGCGGGCGCAAGACCGATATGGCGATCAACATCTACAACGAGGGATGCCACCTTTTGTGCCATGATGACGTGATTGGAAGCCGACGGCTGAGCTATATTCTGTACCTGACTGATCCTGACACTCCCTGGCAAGCCGAATGGGGCGGTGCTCTACGGTTGTACCCTACCACCACCAAAAAGGACATCAACGGGGAGGACGTCCTGGTTCCCAGCCCTGACTTCAGTCTGAGCATACCGCCGGCATTCAACCAGCTCGCCTTCTTCACCGTCCAGCCCGGTGAGAGTTTCCATGATGTCGAGGAAGTGTATCACCCCAAGGAGGGTGAAGATAAGTCGGCCAAGCGCGTGCGCATGGCAATCAGTGGATGGTTCCATATCCCGCAGAAGGGAGAGGATGGTTACGAGGAGGGGCTGGAGGAGAAGTTGGCTGAGCGAAGCAGTCTGGCGCAGCTCCAGGGCCGCGGCGACATCTACGATTTGCCGCAGGCCAAGACGGTCGTGTGCGAGAAGGAGCCGGAGGTCAAGGGCAAGGGAAAGGCCAAGATGGAGGAAGAACCCAGCTCCGAGTTCAGCGAATCCGACCTCAACTTTCTGCTCCAGTACATTGCACCGTCCTACTTGACGCCCGACATCGCCGAGGAAATGTCCGAGACCTTCTCGAACGAATCATCACTCAACCTAGATCGTTTCCTGTCGGACAAGTTTGCTGCGCGGGTACGGGCTTATATCGAGGAGCAGGAGAAGCAGGAACTTCCCAAGTCCTCCGACGAGATCCAGGCCAAGACCGAATGGACGGTGGCTCGCCCGCCGCACAAGCAACGCTATTTGTTCCAGCAACATGGAGCCGCCACGCAGGACCAGAAAACCCCTATCCAGGAACTGCTCAACGATCTGTTCCCCTCCCCAGCGTTCCGGAAATGGCTGGCTCTGATTACCGGTGCCGACCACATCACAAGCTATGATCTCCTGGCGCGTCGCTTCCGCCGCGGGCAGGATTACACTCTCGCGAGCGGATACGACGGCGAAGAGCCCCGACTCGAATTCACGCTGGGCCTGACACCCACGTCCGGCTGGGAGAAGGAAACGGACGAGGACGAAGACATGGAGGACGGGAACGGCGAGGCGCAGGAGAAGGCCAAGGCGAAGGAAACTGCCCCGGCGGACGAGCCTGCGGTAGGCGGTTACGAGATCTACATGGCGGGCGACGACGAAGACGACGGTGACGCGGCCATCTACAAGTCTGCGGCGACGGACGAGGACGATGGCATCCTCTTCAGCACTGCGGCTGGATGGAATCGACTTAGCATCGTCCTGCGCGACAGCGGCACCCTCAAGTTTGTCAAGTACGTCAGCGCCGCGGCCAAGGGAGACCGGTGGGACATTACCTGCGAGATGGGCGTTGACTTTGGTGACGACGAGGACGACGACGACGACGATGATGAGGAATAGACCCCGCAAAAGTGACGATGCGTTAGCAAGTACTGTACATACTCATGTTTATTCTGATAAAGCGCTGGATACCAAAAATAGGTTGCACCGCAGACACAATAAGTTGCTGCCTATCTGGATCAGCCAGTCTCGTGGCTTAGACTGGATCATCTGTAGCACAGCATAGCCATCCCTCCTAGACTATCTACAACCTGGTCATACTACGGTTTCCATCCTGCCCCAAGTCTAGGTACTCTACGGTAGTGATTATCTACTCTGTCAACGAGCGATTCATTCCACGTGGTACGGACAGTCTCCCATGAGCAGGACACTACCACTTGGTGAATATCCGTCGCCATGCTCTGCACACTTGATGAGCACGCTAATAATACTGATATACTGATATGCAGCACGTTGCTGTTGTTAGTGCCCATCACAAGCAACGATAATACCTCTTAATCCAGTAACAGCACGAACACAAAGATCAGCGCGAATTATCGCTCCACGCATTCTGCATATATCTAGTGCTTTCTTCTGCAACGTCGATCGGCATCATGGTGCGCATGCTCGTGCTCGATCTATTCTCCGGAAGACCTCGGTGAGGATAGAGGAGGGTGACAGTACAGCACATCTGAAAACCGAGACATGCGAAGATCAGTTGCGGGCCGTAATGACGCAACATATACAGAGTAGACTATAGCATCGAGCTTGAAAAAGTGAAGAGTGGTCAGGAGCCGGTGCCAACCCGCAGCTCACTGAGACATCTACTGTGTCATGTCTCGTGGTCATGGCCATAGTCATGTCGACTGACAACTGATGACTTCCGAGTGGTAGTCTGCTCCGCAGTCCAGACTCAACGGACGGAATAAGTATCTAAGTGGCCTACACCGGAGTATCTGTATCCCTGCAATCTCTGCGCTGCCGAAGACGCTGCAGAAGCTGACTCGCCGGTCGCCATCCCTGCCATTCGTGCGAGTAGTGACTAGACAGTAGACCACAGCAGATGCCTTGACCAGCCAAACATCAACTCACGGATCGCCAGGCGCCAGAATCAGATCTAGGCCCGCTAGGGCAGGTGCGAATGTTTGCCTGGAGCGTGTATCAAATAGATGGGCGTCCGGTGGCCGATTGGACAGGGGGATGATCCATGAACGGCTGCGGCCCCAGACGGGGTATTTGCGAGACGGCCTGGACGATCATCAGTAGCAAATTTGTCCACCGATTTGATTGATTAATCGATTGACCACCATTGATCAAGCGATATTGAACTAGTCAGGACACCCCTGTGGGGTCACACACCTCTAAGACGGGACTCGGATGGTGCGGTCTGCAAGCTGCAGAAGAAGGGTGCAATCACCCACATAGGAGTCCGCTTGTCGCTGCGGGTAAGTACATAGATAACCCATATTCAAGAATCAGCCGATGGTTACTAAGGAGGAGGAAGTAAGATGCTGATGCTGACAGGGGAGAGGTAGTCAGACATAAGTACAGCCCCGCACATCGCCGTGGTCATGGCCAGTCATAGATATCTGTACGCATACGCTGTACTCCGTATGGTAGGACGAAATCTTTATTCCGTGGAGGACGGATAGAAGCCATGCTTGCCAGACCATTACATGCATGGACCATGACGAACGAGCCTGGAATGGTGTACATTATAAACACCTCTACATCAGCGACCGAGAACGAACGGACGACCAGGGACAGCAAGCGCAGCACACTGAGTAGGAAATAAACAAGTGTCGATCTTGGCTTACCTGTCAATCTGTCTTGTTTGCGCTCGGTCGGCCTGCATTGTCTGGTCTAGCGGGATAATCCTTGAGAATAGGACAAGCCCCATGATTAGGGTTGCAAGGCATATCATTCGGGGCGAAAACGATGCAGCAGTGAGCAGAAGGACACCCCGAGTACTACCATGGCGCTGCCAATCAGTTCTGATTTGGCACATGGAGCACGCTAACAGGGATGCTTTCTGGATGCTGTGGACGAAATTCAGATCAGCCTGGCAATGGCGATGGCATGGTTTGCTACCTTACTTTTAGTTTGTGCTTCGCAGTCCGTACTAGACCTGTTCTTTGTCTGTCAGGCTGTCAGCACTAACATTTCCCAAAAGGGAAATATGCTTATTGGAGGCTATCAAGCTTCCTCACTTCTTTGTCTGATGGATCTCACATGATCGAGCATAGATTTATTACGATTTGCGTGCGAGGTTACAATTATACATAGTTTAGAGACAAACCGGGATCTTGCAAGGGCCGTCGTTGAAGACTTCAGAATGACGAGGTGGTGGGAAGACAACCAGGATATAAGCGCCACCCTTTCCTGTCCGTATGTGGGAACCGTCAGACACGCTGTAGTGCATGCAGTACAGGCCCCGAGTAAGTACGGAGTATCCAGGCTTGATACCTGGTACTCCGTGGATAATGTGCATTACGGCCGCAACTAGATTGTAATACTGCTGAGGGTAAATCAAGCACGGCGTTTATGGTCTGCAGAAGACATGAATCTAGCCTGAGGCACAAATCCATCCCCATCTGCGGTCCACATGTGCCCAGGGAATGCATGGTGACGGTTGCATTCCATCCTAGGATATATTGCACAGATTTCATTCACTAGAAAGGTAAAGATATGAAGTAGAATATCGGACGAAGCAGCCGAGTGGCTGGGCCAATACCACACCGATCTCCAATAGATAGTACGTACTTGAATGCCCAGACTCAGACGGCTCTTCTTAGCGGCGATCATTCCACCATGGTCGCCATGTGTCTGTACGTTGTTGAAAGTCAAAACATGTGCCACTCTTCCAACTTACCTTAAGAGTCCTACAGAGTAAGCCAAAGAATGAGCGGAAAATGGAGATAATAATACAGAGTGTAGATACTCTGTACTGAATTGAGAAAGAAACTGCCAAGATCTTAATTCAATGATTTCCACACTGCTCAAGCCACCCGCAAGCAGCCGCACCTCGAGACTCGTCTGGCAGTGGCAGCTGGTCCCCCCGGTCGCTGGTGCATCCCTCGGCGTTTTATGCCGCTGCCACCGCCCAGCACTCAGCAGTCAGCCATGGTTCAAGCGTCCTAACGATATTATTATTAGTACGTGTTTCTTGTAGTTCTGTGAACTGTGAAGGAAGGGAGAAAAGGGAATCACTCAGTAATTCCATTTCCATAGTTACAAATGTAGACAAAGTTTCCTGGATCTGCAAGGAGAAGGACCATTTCATTCTCCAGGGCAAATACCACACGGTCCCACGACACTTGCCACGGATTTGAACGCGTGCCCCCACTAGGCCGCTTAGGGCAGTTCGCGAAGCGTGGGACCCCTGAGGGCGATCGTTCGCTGTAGCCACGTGAAAACACCACGGAGCACTAATCTCTAGTTCACGGTAAGCACTAGTCAGACTCAGTGGCCGGCATCGAGATCCTCGTCTTGTCATCGAATACATATCTTTCACTGGGTAAAAAAGAATATGTCGGCTCATATTGTCGAGGGGTCAAGTCCTTGATCTTAAGCTGCACAAACGGATAAATGTACGCCGATGCAATTTATCCCGGATTATGCAAAACATAGTCTCTGAATTCCAATGATGCATTGACTCAAGTTCATGATGTAATCGCGGTCGCAAAGCACATGCGATCTCCCAAGGGTGCAGTCTTACAGATTGATCCACAGCACTCTTCGAAAAGGCTCAACAGATCACTTCAACAACGTGCTATCAAACCCCTTCTATGGTGGCTGATGGCTGAAATTCTTCAAGGCCATGGAACTTGGGACTTTCACCTTTACATGGCGTGGGGCTATCGTACTAGGTTGCATTGACTCAGTCAGCCCCACTTCCCGGACCGGCTAAGCTGACTTGGGACAGTGCTGACCTCGACCGGAAAGACTCCTCAGACTCCTCAGCTCAGTTGTAGTATCGCTTTTACTCCATAAGGCAGACTAAACTTTTCCGTTCTATGGATCTCGGGCTTTAGATTTCTCATGGTCTCTGGAGGAGTTTTAGCTGTGGTGTGTTTGGTGGAGCATCTGGCCGATGTCAGTTGCTACTTGCTTAGGTTGAATTTTGCAATTGCACCAGACTCACCAGTTCCTATTATTATTTGAAGCCAACACAGTTGATGTTTCAATTGCCGCTGTTCTCACAAAAATAGCTCAACTGCGGACCTGGAGACTTTAAATAGAGCTCCAAATCCTTTAATCCGCTAATCCGCTGTTCCGCATCTCCGCCGAATCCCTTAGAGATGCAGGTGGGGCCAGTCAACCACCACCCAAACCGACTCCCTCCATGGATGATTGATGCAAGGTGGGTGCGGTAAGATCTACGTGAGAATTGCCTAAGACAGCATCTACAATTGCCCAAGTCAGGCAAGCTCCGGTCGTCGTTTTGCGACTGATCACTACAATTCATAGTGCACTTATCTGTAGTCATGGTTTTTATGCACAGTGATTCTCATACCAGAAATGGGACTTTGCTATCTACAGACTAGGCTACCGGTAATTACAGGTAACTGAATAGCTAGGACATGAATGACATGACCACCTGGCTCTTCTGAATATATCGCTTAACCACCTAGGGTAAGCACCTTGGCTCTAGATAGGGCTAGCTGGGAATTGTCCCTGACATTTGATCACACGCCTCACTCAAACGCCAATATTTGGTCATGGCACCTCCAGCCATGTTCAACGACAATATTCTTCACAGAAACAGCGGAAACTCAAAAGGCTTATTGTGATTGCCATTTGCCAACCCAGCAGAGCCGGTTACCTCGTGGCGGTGGGTTCCTCGTTGCTCGCAGGACTAGTGCACATCTATTGCTTGGCTGGACCCACGAAACCCTCTGATTCTCATCATTATTTAGAGAGACCGCTAGATATTTCTCGTCCGAGCTGGCTACTCAAAGTAATTCATGATCTGACGAATCTTATGCATGTAGATAGTCGCTGGTGACAGGCCCCGATGGACCTTTTTAAATACACTGTACACGCAATGCCAAGATATCAGGCTTGCTGTTCTACGTTTTGACGGATACATGATCATGTACCCTAGGAGAGATTTAGCATGGCAATAGGCACCAATCTGAGAGAGAAGAAAAAGAAAGAAGATAGATAGATTCATGTGCATCATTCAATAGAATGTAGAGACTCAGTAGGATGTGACCTGTGTGGGAAGGGGGCTTGCATTCCAAAGGAACAAATGATGATATGTATCTGCACTGGTGTCAAACACCTAAATATCTGATGGATTATTCGACCTCGTTATTCCTTCTCTTCTCTCCTTGCTTGTGGTGTCTTACTTTCTAGTATTATTATGATTATTATTGCTACCACGTAGTAATAGAGTCCCACCACTGCTGCAGCCGCTGCCACTGCATACTACCCCATACATACTCTTCCTCATCCATCACTTTCATCGCCACGAGGTCTTCTCCTACTCTCTGTCTTTACCTTAGTACGACTACGTACTACTACTATTCGAAGTAGTACCTACTACGCAGTACCCGTTATCCATTTTCTTACCATCTTCTCCTCTTCTTCCTCCCTAGCTTCAATTCAAAGTTCATATACATATATCATTTACTGCAATCACTTCAGCTATTTCCCCGCTTTTTCGGCCGGCCTCAAGTAGAACTCGTGGCTATCAGAGCCAAACTTTCCAGCCCTTCTTTTTCTCCCCGTCCCTTCAGAGTTTCCACTTCTTCTGGTTTCGTTTCCTCTTTCCGGTGTCCATTCGAAATTCGAAACGCTCTAGGCTCTAGCCCGCGCACTCATCGATAGTTCCCGCTGCTAGGCTCGCCCAATCCACTCCCAAGTCCCAACTCCCAAAGTCTAAACTATCCGGACACGAGGAGAAAGCCAAGTCTCCCAGTTGTCCAAATTTCACTGCTGTCCATTTTTTGTCGGGTCAAGGGTGTCTGTTAAAATCAGAACGACGATTCTTCCCGTCCTTTCGCTACCTTGTCGCCCCCTCTTCCTCATCAAAAGTATTATTTGCTCTTCGCATCCACCCGGCTTGTGTCTACACGGACGGGGTCTGATAGAGAGACACGGACGGGGTCTGATAGAGAGTTCTAACAGCCGATCTGACCCTACTTCGCTCTTACTGCCCAATTGTTTATTGCAAAAACCTCCCCTGTGCCACGTTTCACCACACCTTCCGACCTTCCGAGCACGCTGTACGTTCGCAACAGGTAAGCTCTTGTGCGATCGATCGCTTGAAGATCGTGCTGCTCTTCCACTGCCCTGATTATTGGTTACCACCTCTTTTCCCTGACGAATTCAGTCGATCCAAGCTGACGTGACTCCGACTTTATTCAGAGAGGAATATTGTCCGAGTATACGAATCTACCTTCGTTTTCTGCTTTTCTTTGTTCTCTTCCTTGGTGCGCCAGTGGTCTCGACTGTACTACTGCGATCCGGCTATTCTGCCACCGTCCTCCACCTCTTGTCCTTCCCGCCGACCACTTAGAGCATCGCTCTGACTACAAACGACGGGCCCGCCTGCACGCAACCACCCGTTCGACAATCTCCTTGTTCCCTCGTCTGTTCGACTTGAACTTCGCTGTCTTGCGCATTGCGAAATACTCGTCGCGTGGTCTCGATTGCGCTGCGCCCTTTTCGTCGTCCCTGTCGACCGAGCTCTGGAATTGCGCCAACTGAAAAACGCCCCCAAGTCGCATCGCCGAGCTGGGACTGCGGTTCAAGGAGACCCCAACTTCACCAATCGTGGTCACTTGAATTGTTATCATTAATTGCAAGCTGGTATGCGGATTGCGACCGTCAAGGTTCAGAATTAGCCTCGCGGAGGACTCTCTTCTCCTTGACAGCGTCACTGGCATCCTTCGATATATCGAGCGTCGAACCGTTCCCGTCGCTTGCGGATTCTCTCCAATCCTTCGCTGTGACGATAGTCGCTAGCACGTTTACTTCATTACTCCGCTCTTCAACTCTGCGACTATATTATTCCTGCCGGCCAGACATCGGATCTTTACGTGACCAGTCACCCGGATTATGAAATAGTTTAAGCAACGTGACGTATCACACCTTATAAGCCATCATCGGGACAACCACGAACTTTCACCATTATCACCACTCAAAACCTCTCTCCGTCCGTCATGGAAACGGTAACCCATCGGCCGTGGGAACCTACCACAACGGGGCCGCAGACTGCCCCGGTCTCATCTGCGCAAACATTACCCTCGATCTCAACTCTCACCGCAAGTATGACCAGCAACATACCTCTCCCCGCAGAGAAGTCCCCAGGAAACGCCTCATTGAATACGATGGAACGAGACTCGGGAAACTGGTCAATGCCTCAAAGCACACGTATGATCCTTTGTTCTACATCGGCCATGTCAGGCACTGACCACATATCAGGATCGTCCACCTACTCCATGGCGACGAACGGAACCGGCAATTATCCCTCTCTATCCTTTCTCACTTCCTCTCAACCGTCCCCGAATCGTGGTTCTGTCTCCGAGCGATCTCCCTACCCGAACGACCACTCGAACACGAATACCCCTTCCTCTGCCGGCGCTCATCCGTCCCCCAATTTCGGCTCCCAGACAAATCCAGGCCTTCCATCCCTCAATCAGAATTTCGACGCCCCTTCTCACCGCGGCAGCATTGCAGAGCCAGCCGAATCGCGGCGCAGCAGTGTTGATAGTAGGATGAATCAGGGAATCAGCTCTCTGGCCATTAATCCCGCCTCTCCTTACCACAGCACAAACGCCTCCCAGACATCAATTGTATCGGGATTGCAGAGGGAACGTGGAATTTCCATGGACGTAAATATGAACAGTTCATACCGAGGACCACGCTACTCAGGGAGTCAGCCCCTCTCTCCGCTTGGCCCACGAGGCGGGGAGCACCGTAGCTTCGCCGCTGGCCGCACTGCTCCGGCGATATCATCGAATCCTCGCTCCGAAATTTATGCTGCAGAGACGCCTACCGCCGGTCTTGCCTATGCCTTTCCGGACCCGGATGTGGCGCGATCCAACTCGATGTCTTCCACAAACGATAAATCTCAGCATCCATTCTCAAGGAAGGGAAGCACCGCCGAGTCATTGGCTAGTAGTATCTACTCGGATGCGCGTTTGCCCCGTGGCCAACATGGTAGGTTAACACTTTCCTTCTCCGATATTGCAATCGTAGCATCAGACAGTATTTGCTTACTGCCCTCTAGAGCTTCCTCAAAATGTCCACCACCATACTCTGCAGCACAAACAAGTACGCGATCTCATCGGAGACCCAGAGCCACCCACCAGCAGTACCCCATACAGCCGCACGCCCGAGCTGCGGGTGACTCACAAGTTAGCGGAGCGCAAGCGTCGCAGTGAGATGAAGGACTGCTTCGAGGCATTGCGCATGCGCTTACCTCAGAGCCAAAACAACAAATCCAGCAAATGGGAAACTCTGACAAGAGGTACTACTCTTCTCATTCGCTTCTTGGTCGCCTTTATACTGACCTGAGTCTAGCGATCGAGTACATTGGACAACTGGAGAAGATGTTGAGCAACGCCCGTCGCGAAAATGACGTGCTGAGGAGCGAGGTTGAAGAGATGCGAGCTCAGCTGAATCAACAACAAGCACACCAACAGTCACGACCTCCGTCAATATTTGAGCACCACCCAATGAACGGACCACAAGCCAATGGACAGTCGCATGGCCCTGGTCCGGCCTTTTCTAATTATGGCCCTAATTCTGCAATGGTGCAGGCTCAACCACGCACATTGCCTCCACTGGTGAACGGCTCCGTTGCTCCGATGCAGGGAGTGCAATATACCGACGACCGTCGGTAGTCTGTCGTCCTAGCCAGGCTCTTGATTTGAATTTTGATACCATGCCCTCACCTTCAACATAGCGGCGATTTTGTCTCGTGTCGAGCTGCATACTTACGATTTTTTCTTTTCTCTTGACTCTGGGCCCTAGATTTGAAACGGTATGTTACTCGCCTGTAGATCTCGTTCGGGTGGTGTATCTTGTTCTGAGCGACACTTTGTCTGTTGGCCTTTTTATCATTGTTACCCAGGGCAATTCATACCCCGATCGTCATTTCATTTTCGTTCTATGATCTCATGATATAGTTTCTCAAAATATTGCGTGAGGATGCGTATGTGTTACAACGACGGGCCGCTTCTTCTTTTCTGCACGATTCGATTTCCTCTATTCCCGCTTGTTTCTATTGATTTGTTCTATTTCTTGCATTATGACATATTTACTTGGTTCTGCATGGGATACGCCAAGAGAAATTGGTTTTGGGTATGGGGTGGGATACATTCGATGGCATCTTTCTACCGTCAAGAAGACTCGACCAACAGGGGTTGACGATGTTTCTGTATGATCTGTTGAAACGGAATAAAATTTCAAAATAGCAACATGAAGCCTTCTTCTGGTGTTTTGTATAAGGTATGAGATATAGTACAGAGCTTTCCGGAAGTAAACAGGCAATCTGAGGATACGCCGTGACGCTGTCTCTCGTCGGCAGATCTCTCTGAGAATAAAAACAAACCGGTTCCTGGCCCTATTTTTGGACAATCTGCTTCTGATTGGCACTCTTGCCTAATAATAACCGTGTCAATCCTTCTCTCTAAGCGCCCGGCCGGCGTTGAGAGCAGGGCGGCTACAGCTTCGTCAGGACCCCCAGCGACCCAATGACAACTTCGACATGGCATCTTCAACCTCATCCTGCAGAAACTGGCAGTCGACCTCCGTCCAATCAAGGCGATCTGGACCGGCAAAATTGCAACAGCCTCTGTAGCAGCTATGGAGCTCGGAGATTTGCCTGCGTCGTGCATCGAGGCTACAGGGAGATCAACAGTCTGCTTCATTGGCGCAGACTCGCAGTGGGCAGGTACCTGAGGCCTGAGCTCTAGGTACGTAAGGTAGCTTTTCGATTTCTGCAGACAATCCTCCGTTGTTGTCTTCTTTTCTTTCTTAGATCCGTTTGTTTTGTCATTGCAGGGTACTTGGACTTCTATTTGTCTGCTTTGAGTACTTTCTCTTTCATATCTGCAGCATCTCTTCATTGTTACTTTGTGATGAGAACAATAGCGGAGTCATTGTTGTGTTCTTTCATTCAGTGGTTACAGTGTCTCTCTTTATTCACTTGTTTCTGGCGTATGCTTTGTTCAGTGTCTGGTGCTTGCGAGACTCTTTGCCGGACTATCCAGATGAACAGCCTGCTCTTCCTCTAAAAACTCATTCGTCCTACAACGTACTGGCTCGCTATTAAGTCTTCAGTCTGCCGTGGTATGTCTTAGGACCTCAAAATCATATACTGGAATAGTTGCTCAAGTCTAACACGATCTCGTACAGTCAAGAGACGAGATGCCTCCTCAACCGAGAAGGCCAGAAATGCAGCTGCAGATTCCCCAAATTCCAAATTTCCCACTGTCGTCCCCGATCACTGAGGAGATCTCCAGCCCAGCCGCGTCCTCTGATGAAGACAGAGAGATGGAACGGAGTCGCCCCTTTGACTTCCTGACCAGAGTGTCGGAGAAGAACCCGTTCCTTAGGGCAGAATCCACAGGCACGGGGCGAGATTGCTTGGTTGAACGCGAGATCGGTGTGTTTGATAGTGCGCGGAGAGGGGCGGAGGGAGACAAACCCAAGGGGTTGAATTTGATCACGGATCTCCCGATTGGAGTTCCCAAGATACAAACTGGGGCGCCGGGTCCTATGTTTGTGGATTTGAATGATTTGAAGGTGTTGTCGAGGGTTCGTGAGAGGGAACGGGCCCCGCAGAAGACCAGAGGGATCTTGAAGAATGGGACGACTCAAGGCTTTCAGCGACTACCTGACGAGGCTTCCCAACCGGGGACACGGCGATTGTCCTGGCTCAGGTCGGAGAATACAAGGTCGCCGAAGAAGAAGAAGAAGTATAAGGACGAGCTGTCGCCTTCTGATCGGCCAATCATGATCGGGTATACGGTACCATTTGAGGAGTCGTCGCAGTCTCAAGACGACGGAACAAAGGGACTGGACAGTGCTGGAAGCCAGCGTACGCCTATGACGCCTTCGATTGTTGTAACTCCCGCCAAAGAGGAGGGCTTCTGGCAAGGGCTCGCTCCCGAGTTTAACCGTCCCAGGGCAGCCTCCAGTATCTATTCTCAGCGCATGTCATTCCTTGGAAGCGGGAGGCCCGAGATTCCGCCAGTTCCAGCCATACCGGCATCTCATTTCGAGGAGAACCAGAGTCAGTCCGGTGTGTCTCGGCGCGAGTCTGTCCTGTCAACGAGGAAGCAACGCTCATTCTCAACTGGTACCGTGTTCGAGGAAGATGATGGTCCGCGACAGGGACTGCGTGCTCGTTCTTTCTCCACGGAGAGCTCGAAGAGAGGGCTGGATCGACTGAGTGTGATGACGGACGCCAATCGACACCAGTCCCAGGGCTGGTGGACTTATCTCCTGTCGCCTATGCTGGGACGGTCAAGCACGATAGCCAGTAGATCCACCCCGACCAGAACGGAGCGGCCCCCCATGCCGACTCTCCTCACGACCTCGACGGTGTCAAGCGATGAGTGGTGGGAGAAGGAAGTCTCGTACTTCTCGCCAGATACCCCCGAGACGACCGTTGCCGCTAGAGGCGAAGTGAAGAATTATCATGAGGGTGAAACTAACCCCTTCGCAGATCTCGACTCCACGCCTGTCAATGCCGCCGATGAGAAGACAGCAGCCGAGATGATGTTCCAGGGGGGAACGATCCAGGGCGCAGCTGCTGAATACTACCAGGCATGTGCCCATGAGCTATTCAGCGGAAGGCCGTACTTTGAATGCATCAATCATGTTTGTTCCATCACGCCGAAGGATAGGATTCCGGTTCTTCTTGCTGGTTCTATTGCCGAGCCACCGAATAACGACAGAAATCTCCTTATTGACGTGGATGACGACGTGTCTAAACCAGGTCCTTCGAATCCTTTTGAGAGCGCCTCGCATTCCGGCGCTCGTTCGATATCTGGGACCACTGCTGTGGATGACACGCCCGAGTCTCCTTTGATTTCAAATGCAGGAAAGAAGAACCTGGAGGAGGTTACGCCAGAAGGACCAAGAAGCAGCTCTCTTGCGCCAGAACCTATTGAGAGAGAACCTCCTGCCTGTGCAGTGGATCGACCGGAGAAACAAGCCTCTCACCTCTTCTTTCAACCAACGAACACTATCACTCCTGCGGCCACCAACATTAACATCCAAGCACCTGCTCCGTTACCACCTCCGCAGGAGAGGATAGTCCCTCACTATATTGTTGTGCCCCCTCCGAATCATGGTGGAGGCGTGCAGCCCCAACCACAAACCCCGGATGCCACGTCTCCTGGTCTCCAGCAAGCAACAGTGAAGAGTGGGTCAATTCCATTGACTGAGATTACTTCTGGACCAGCTCCAGCCTATACCGCGCATCGCAGCGCGTCTCCTACACTGCCACCTCGTATGGACCCTGCACCCATCACTCAAGAGCAGATGACGCACCCTTGGTTCGAAAGGGAGAGGGTCGAAACCCGAAGACGAAGACTGGAAAAGGAGGATGCTGTTGGCAGGAAAGCTGGTGGACTCTGGCGAGGCAGAGGCTGTTTCAGCAACAAGGGCTGCTTTGGAAGGCCAGGAAGAGAAGGGCGCCTCAGACGTCGATGGTATATGGCGATCACGACGTTTTTTGCCCTGATTGTGGTAGTTGCCATTGTCCTTGCAGTTACGCTGACTAGGAAAGGGGATGGGACGCCTGTTCAGTCGCAGTGGCTCAATTTGACTGGCTATCCACCGATGCCAACAGGCATTGCGACAATCGCAGGCTCAGAGCCACAGGCCCAGAATTCGGGATGCATCGTTCCATCCACACTCTGGAGCTGCGCTCTGCCGCCGGAACAGCAGCCAGGCAACAAGCCGTACGCGCCGAATCAGCCCAGCTTCCGAGTCGAGATACGATTCCGTAATGGGACCTACGCGAACAGCACAACGGTTGCCTCCACGTCAAGCCACAAGATCAGAGATATAAGTGGATCATTCAACCCTTCGCCGTCGCCCCCGAGCATCAAAGACCAGACCTTCCTGGGCAACACGACCGATCAAACCGCCATGCCCTACGCAGGCGAAGAGACCCCCTTCTTCATCACCTTCCTCTCGACCGCCTCCCTCTCCTCATCCCGACTATCCCGCCGATCCAACAGCTCCTTCCCAGACATCGAGGCCCTCATCCCATCTCCAGATCTCAACTCCGACGGCACAGCGGCAGCCGCTACCCTCTACCCACTCCCTGAATCACAACCCGTACGCCTCTACAACCGGGGCCTGGCCACAGAACACTACGGCTTCTACACGTACTTCGACCGCTCCATCTTCCTCGAGAGCCTTGCGCCTCTCAACGGCAGCACAACAGACAACTCGGCCGCAGACGCCAACGGCGGCGCCAACGAGTCTGACGCCCGCGTCCGCTGCACATGGGCACAGACTCGCTTCCTCGTGCAGATCTGGACGCAGCCGACTCGGGCGGGCAAGACACTCCTCCGCAGTAGTCCTAGCGCCAGCGCCAGCCCAGGTACCACGCCCACACCATCTTCCCTGTCATCTACCTCCCCCGCCTCAGAGACAAGCAGTCCAACCGCATCCTCCTCCGCCACAGACTTCGTCCGGCCAGGGTCATTCCCGTACCCGGTGACAATTACGGTGGACCGACACGGTGGCGTTGCAAAGGAGAAAATGGTGTACTGCTACGCGATGCAGGAGAATCAACATGTCAACTCGACGGAGAAGAAACTGCAGGTTGAGGACCGGGGTTTCGGCGGGAAATGGATCAACCCGGCGCCGGGGATATTCAACCTCACCTCCTCGTCGGACGAGGGTTCGACGCAGGATGGAGTGGACGGGGGAACGGGGGGTTGTTCGTGCCAGTGGGCGAATTGGGTTTCTACGTTGTGAGCGAGGTGCATCCTAGAGAAAAGTCGTTGTCATTGATATCATGTTGTGTCTTGCATTAGCATTATGAACGCAGAATCTTATCTGAATCATGGTTGTCATGTAGAGAAAAGCCGAACTTTGTTAGGAATTAATCATTAATTTGGATTGCTTTATATAGATCCCCGACGCCAAGTATGATTGTCCAACAGATTGCCCACAGCTAATGATAACAGTATCTAATCTCCTTCATCTATCCATGACATCGCCGTCAAGTAGAGTCAACTCAAACCAAAACCATCAGACCAACGGCAAGACTACCGAGAGCAGCGAGGCCAGGCACCACGAGGCTGGAGCCAGGGTTGGTATGAAGGGCCTTGGTGGGCTTAGGGCTAGCTTCGGCATCGTCACTGCTGCTGCTGCCACTGCCACTGCCACTGCCACTGGTGCTGCTGTGGCTGCCGCTGCCGCTGCCGCTGCCGCTGCTGCTCGACTCCCCACTGTGATCAACGACACCAACGTAGTCGCCAGTGCCGGTAGCCTTGGGACGCGAGACCGGGGCAGTCGAGTTGCCTGCGGCTGCGGCGGAAGGACTAGCCGCGGCGGAGGATGCGGCGGCAGCGCTGCCCTTGATGAGAGAGACGCTCGTCTGGGCAGGACGGGCGTGGCTCTCGGTTGTTGCAGTGGTGCTGGTCTCGGTCTCGGTGGCAGTGGTGTCGTGGTCGTGCTTCATGGTGTGGGTGCCACCGGTGGATGTTGCAGAGGGGGAGGTGAGAGCGGCAGTATTGGTGTCGATTGAGGTAGCGGAGACTGCGCTGATGGCGGATGCGTCTTGCGCTCTTCTGTATAGGCTTGCGTTGGTGGTGCCGGCGGCGAGGGCCAGGGCGGCGATGAGCTGAGTGGAGACACGCATTTTGATTTGTGTTATGTGAAGGTAGAGAATAGATGGAGCCACACGGTGCTGGAAGAAGCTAAGGCAAGGTAGGAAATCAGTTGAGGGTAGCACGGACAATAGATACGAAAATTGATAGGTGGTGAACGATGTCGAGCGTAGCTGGTGAATGGATCTCGGGGTTCTTATAGACCAACGAGGCCTCTCAATGCCGCTTCCATCGAGTGTATTTGATGATCAAGCGCGCCCATGTTCGTCCTTGTTCAACCAGAGTGCTATTCCTGGAATAAGAGGAAAGCAGAGTACTGCATCTGGAAGAGCACGAGCTGAGGCAAACACATGATCGTCTATTTCTAGAAGCTGCCTAGGCGCGCATCGCTTGTAAAACACTGCCCGCAGAAGTCTTTCGGCCGCAGATGTTGATCATGTTGATCGCCTCCAAGAGGAATGTTGTGACACTGGCACGTGATATACGGCTTCAGGGCTTCTTTAGCCCTATCTTTCCCAAAGAGGAAAAAACGAGGCCCTCGTCGCCGGAAGCGGAAAACAGTGTTGCCAACAACAAACAAACAGATTGGGATCACTCGTAGTAATCATTTGCCTAAGCCTTGTTTCCGGGATAACTGTCCAAAGAAGCAGTCTCAGCTAGAAAGAGCTGAAATATGCCTAGGACTGCGTCTTTGAGTTCTCCGCAATCAGCTCATATCCGCCTGAGCGAGATATGCGCATCTCCTTCACAAAAACGTATTCGCGATTTAGATTCCATGCAATCGACAGAGTCAACAGAGGACTGGAGGCGATTGCGCTGCAACTGTATGGTTTAGAGCAATGCGACCACCATAGGCTGGCGGTATGAGACGGCGGTCTATTGCATATGCTGGATTGAAGGACGATGGATTTATTATACAGCATAGACAGATAAATCTCTTCACATAGTCAATAAATATGTCGCTGCATGGCTTCGGAAACACTGCTCAGCTCTAGCCTTTTCTCGTCAGAGGACTCGTTGGAAAGACCAGTCTCATGTTTGAAGAATTCCTGTCCACTCATAAACATTTCTGGTGCCATAGAACGAGCATGTCCAAATCGAGCTTGGAGTGTCTGATCTGTAAGAAGTGGTGATTGAGCTGCAATAGACATCACTTTCTATCTCCCATATGCTCATTTTCTCCATATAGACCATGTCTCAACATGGAAGATTTGTGATGTTAAAGAGGAGTGTTGATAGAGAGAGTGGGGAGTTGGGAGAGGCGCTAATCTGTATTAGGTAAGACAGGCCTGATCCACTTCCACTTGAGGCGATCATGATCAGTCTATGCTGGTTGCCATCAACACTCGAAGACTCATTTCTGCAATTTCTAGAGAGGTACTGTCTTGTCATGACAAAGGACCTGCACGGCCATGCCTCCGAGACCTGATCTTCTCAGTCCCTCTCTCCTCTCCCCCGGCGATTATGATGATGACGCCTCCTCCTTACGATCCCTATCAGAGCAGGACTCTGACCCCGACGATGACGAACTCCTCCGCAGGTCACGCACGACACTAGAACTGGCTGAACATGACCGTACAGTCCTGGACGAGGAGGAAGAGATGGAGAAGTTGTTGGTCAGAAGCGGGCCAACTCATGGTCTGCGACGAATCTTCAGCCCGAACGGCAGCACCGTCAAGATTGGCAAGTACGAGCGGAATCGGGATCGGAGGAGGAAGCGACAAAATGAGCGCAGACGGCGTCGTCGTAGTGCTGCAGGAGAAAACGGGGAACTAATGTACGAGATGGAAGAGGGCTATCGAGAGTCGGAGTCTTCGCTCCTGAGCGGCTCGTCGTCGGAGCTAGACCAGCCGTCGGAGAAGCAGTATGCGGATATCAGAGTAAGGGTGACTCTTGATTCGTTCTGTCGTATTCAAACTGCTAATGCACTATAGCCGCGGCGAATTTCTTTGACGAGGATGGTACTGGTCTTTGCGGCGGTCTTGGTTTTATTCCTGATATTCCTACTGGGTGCATACAAAGCCTCAAGTGGCTTCCGGGCATCACACTCTCCCCGGCATCTGCTTTCCAACGGCACCGCTCTCTTTGGTCCTACCACCATATTGGTTTCCCTCGATGGATTCCGGGCGGACTTTCTCGATCGTGGTCTCACGCCGACACTCAATGCACTTATCGCCGAAGGCGTTTCGCCACAGTATATGCTCCCCAGCTTTCCCAGCGTCACATTTCCGAACCACTTCACTCTGGTCACGGGCTTATATCCGGAAAGTCACGGTATTGTGGGCAACACTTTCTGGGATCCTACCCTAAAGGAAAATTTCCACTACACCAACACGTCAATCAGCATGCAGCCTAAGTGGTGGAATGCCGAACCCTTGTGGATGACCGCCGAAACGAACGGCATCAAAACCGGGATCCACATGTGGCCTGGCTCTGAAGCGCACATTGGAGGCGTAGATCCAACGTATTTGGACAAGTACAACGGGTCAGAGGAACTCCCGCGAAAAGTCGATCGGATTCTGGAGCTGCTCGACTTGCCAGGCGCAGAAGCAGAGTCCTTGCTTGTCCCCGAGCGACCGCAATTCATCGCTGCATATGTTCCCAATGTTGACGCAGATGGGCACAAGTTTGGCCCTAACAGTACTGAGATTCGAAATACAATATCGCAGGTTGACACCATGTTGGCCGAGCTGATGTCGGGTCTACGAAACCGCAATCTGACCGATATTGTCAACCTTGTTATCGTTTCTGACCATGGTATGGCCACAACCGCTACGGAGCGATTGATACAACTGGATGATTTTATTGATCTTGGTCTGGTCAATCGTATTGACGGATGGCCATTGCGCGGTATACGGCCGAAAAGGCCTGAGGATCTTGAGACCTTGCAAAATCAGCTGGAAAACCTGACGCTACAATACCCACATGCGGTGGAAGTCTACACACGGGAGACAATGCCTGAGCGGTATCACTTTTCCCGCAACAACCGTATTGCTCCACTTTGGGTAATCCCTAAGACTGGATGGGCGATTGTTGAGCGACCAGACTTTGACGCTCAAGAGGCCATCCGAACTGGCAGGGTTTATCGTCCAAGGGGTGTTCATGGTTACGACCATGAGCATCCTCTGATGCGCGCAATCTTCATTGCTAGGGGGCCTGCGTTTCCCCATCCACCCAACAGCCGTTTGGAAGTTTTCCGTGAGTATTCCTTCTACAGCAGAAGTCCCTGTGCAAGCTAACATAAGTGCAGAGAATATCGATGTGTACAACTTGGTTTGCGATTCTCTGGGGATTGAACCGCTCCCCAACAACGGAACGCTGCGCCTTCCACTGCAGCCAGTGGGGCTTCATTCTGATCAAGATGCGCCGGCTGTTGAGAAGCCTGCTGACCCTCCAGCCAGCAGCACCGCGAGCCTAGTTTCCTCGCAGACCATGACACCGGCCTCAACTTCATCACAGGTGTCGTCAACAGTTCTTGTCCAGCCAACTTCACCGCCGGAAAACGAGTCCAGCTCGGAGCCGCAAAGCGAACCGGAAAGCGACGACGAGCAGGGCCCTACTTGGTGGGGAACTCTCTGGAGCAAAGTTGAGGAGTTCAAGAATTGGGCTACTGATATAATCGAGACCGTCAAGGACAATATCGTGTAATGTGATAGACAGTGATGTTACGAGAACTCATTTGCTGGAGCGTTCAATGTTGATAGAGCGACTATTGTCGGACAAATAATCGAGATACCCTTTTGCTATTGCTGTTAGATGAATCCAGAAGCATGAGTAGATTCTAATCCATCAACCACGGACCAGCGGCGGAAACCTATTCTAATTTGGAGCCCGACTGCTAACTTGCTCACTATAAATGTGGATAGCGGACCATCCGCAGATCAGCCGTGGCCCGTGGGCCCTGGGCCTGGCGCAGCTGATGCGCATCTCCGCAGCATGAGTCAGTCCCAGCAGTGCCACAGATACCACCCGACTTTTGCCCAACTAAACCACCGACAAGGTCAACCTGTCCTCTTACTCATTACACTAGAGTCATATGCGCCGCTCAGTCAACTAAATGACGCCGGAGTGACACTGACTTTCAGCATGAGGCTTATGCTTTGGCCTTTGAGGCTCTGGGTGGGCCCAGCCCAGCCTTGTAGTTGTAGCCTTGTTGATGCCTATTGTTCCGCTGGAACCGCGTGGACCTACGGTATAAAGGCCTTGGGAATGTATATAATAGATGAAGACGGTGGTCTTTTTCTCTACTGCCCTCACCTGCGATTATCATCGCGTATGGCTATGCCGACCATGGCCTCGTATTTGGGCCACAACAATAGCAACAGCAGAAATGCAAATGCAAATGCCACAGGCACAACCATCGACACGGCTGTCCTGGACGCCTTTATACCCGGCTACTCTATCCTCTCTCGCCTGCTGGACTCATACCTCCAGATCGACCTATCGTACTACCTGCCCTTCCTCGTGATGGCAGCGGCAGCGACCGCGTCCCTGCGGTACAGCATCAAAAAACTGATCCGCCTGCTGGGAGAATACTTCACCTCAACGGCGGAGATCCGGCTCGACGACGAGATCTACAATTATCTTATGTTCTGGATGGCGCAGCAGCCGTTCACGAAGCGGACGACGCATTTCGTGGCCGGGACGAAGATCAGTAGTGGGATGCGGTATTGGGATTCGGATAACGGGGAGGGGTCGGATGATGAAGACGTCTGCGATGATGATAACGACACTGACAACGATAGCAACGGCAGCGATATTCTGGCCAACTTCGACCGGTACTGGGCCAAAGTCATCAGCAAGGACAAGTACCGCACGCTGCGGTTCACGCCCGCGGAGGGGACGCATTACTTCTGGTACAAGGGCCGCCCGCTGGCATTCATCCGGGAGCGGGAGGAGAATACCAACATTGTCAGTTCGCGGTTTGTGCCGGAGCGCCTGTACCTGTCGTGTCTGGGGCGGGACCCGAGTATCCTCAAGGAGCTGCTGGCGGACGCGCAGCGGGCGTATGTGGCGCGCGACGGCAACCGGACGATCATCTACCGGGGGCAGAAGGGTGGGGTGGATGACTTCGACTGGGTAAGGTGCATGGCGCGGCCGCCGCGGCCGCTGTCGACGGTTGTGCTGGACGAGGCGCAGAAGCAGGCGTTCATCGACGATATCAAGGAGTATCTGCATCCGCGGACGAGGCGGTGGTATTCGAATCGCGGGATCCCGTACCGGAGGGGATACCTGCTGCATGGCCCGCCGGGGACCGGCAAGACGAGTCTGTGTTTTGCGGCGAGCGGGCTGCTGGGCTTGACGCTGTACCTGCTGAGTCTGAACTCGAAGAGCATCGATGAGGATAGTCTGATGTCGCTGTTTTCCGAGCTGCCGCGGCGGTGTATCGTGCTGCTTGAGGATGTCGACAGCGCCGGGATCACGCAGAAGCGCGGAGAGGATGACTCGGCGTCGGCCGTGCTGGTGGAGAAGGACAAGTCCAGCACCGAGGAGAAGGAGTCCGAGAACAAGGGCGTTTCGCTCTCGGGTCTGCTCAATGTCATCGACGGAGTCGCCGCCAGCGAGGGCCGGATTCTCATCATGACCACCAACCACGCGGAGAAGCTGGATCCGGCTCTTCTCCGGCCAGGTCGCGTCGATATGACTATTGCTTTCGGGTACGCGGACCGCGATGCCATGCGCGAGCTCTTCTCGGCCATCTATAGCATGCTCGAAGGTGATGTGCGGGCGAAGTCCGTTAGAAAGGCGTCGGAGCAAGAAGCTACAGTCCTTCAGCGAAAGCGGCAGCGCCTGTTGCGGGAAAAGATCGTAGAACTGGCGTCCGAGTTTGCATCGCGCATCCCAGAGGGTGAATTCACCGCTGCGGAGATCCAGGGTCATCTACTCAACTATAAGAATGAGCCGGAGGCTGCTATCAACGCGGTCGAGGAGTGGGTGAGATGTGTACGAGCCAAACGGAAGGAAAAGGAACAGTTCAAATGATAGACCATGATACCCCAACATATGTGCCTTGTGCCATGAAACGATACGTTAAACAGATTGAAGCATCAACATTCAATCCCTCAAGTCAACCCGACTTGACAAATCACTTGCTAGAATAAATCAAAGGAAAATGGCTAGTTAAATACACTCACTAATAAAATCTTAGGGCTCATCATGTAAGATTCAGCAATAAAATATGTAATAGTATATATATAGCCCACCGTGGGAGAAAATATTGCAAGAAGAGTATCAACAAGACACCAAATCAGTCAATCAAACAAGGGTAACCTGATCACCATAGATGGCAACGTTCGCAGCATATGTACACCGCTTGTTGGGCTCACAGAAGGCGTGAAGGAGCATCTTGTCACCACATCCGCAGACGGTACCTCCACCAGGTGAAGTGAGTCCATAGTCGCCGGTCTTGAACAACTTCTGACCAGTCTTGACATACGGGCCCGTGATCGATTTCGAGGTCGCCCATCGCACATCGTACTTGGGGTCCGTAAAACAGTGGGTGGAGTAGAAGAGGAAGTACGTGTCGCCGTGCAGGATCAGATTGGGAGCTTCGACCAGAGGCCCGTCGCTATCGTCGCGGTCAAGTATCGGGATGGCGTCTCCGATTGGCGTGAAGCCGTCGTCTGCCACTTTCTGCAGAAGAATTGGCGTGCCTACCAGAGGAGGAACGCCGTTGTTGCAGTCTCCGCCATTGCCGACGCTGTTGCCGTCTACTTTGAAGACGACGTAGCGGCTACCGTCTTTGTCGAGGAATCCCGCCGGGTCGATCGAGCCTCCCTTGTCCAGTCGGCACGATAGTGGCGTCTCATTCGGGATATATGGTCCCGCGGGATCTCTGTCTACAGAGACGGCGACGCCCACGCAATGATGCCTCACGAACTCTTTGGCCTCGCCTGAATAGTACATAACATATCGGCCATCGTTCTGGAGAAATCAGCAGCTGCAGAGTAGAAAATACTAGAGCACATACCCTCCTGATAACGTCCGGAGCCCAATGATCTATTTCAGTCTCCCACCCCGCAAGCGTCGGCAAAGCCTCTACGTCGAGAAGAGTCCATGTGTTGAAATCTTCGGATCTAGCCACCTGAACGCGCTTGCCATTGCCGTTTGTGCCAAAGGCATACCATGTCCCTTCCGCGCTCTGCACGAAACTAGGGTCCGGAAAGTCTGCATTGATCGCCATCCACGGCCCTCTGGCTCGCTTCTCAACGGGGGAAGCAAAGACAGCTGTCATGGCAAGGGCCAAGGCCCAGAATGTTGACCGAGTAACCCACATGGTTGCAGAATGGATGGACAAGTTAGAGGAAGAGATCGTCGAGCTTAACTGCTGTATCAGCGAACCTCAGGCTCACAATATGACGATCTCCTGGGATCAACGCAAGAAAGAATTCTGCATTACGTCTGTAGAGCTTGGGATGCGTCATTGCTTTATAGTCAAATGCTTTCTGCTTTGCCGAGAAAGGAGGCCTGGCATTCCCTAGACTGAATTGTCCCTCGACAACTATCACAAATCAATTTGTCTTTGACGAAATCGGCAGTCATGCGATATTGTCCCACGACAAGTATGCAGCAAGTGGATTCGAGCATTGAGATAGCGGCTGGGTCTGCTGGCCTCGACATTGGGCGCATTGTGCAGCATATTAGGCAAGGATCGCTGTAGAAACAACATTTGGTATCATCGGACGTTTACTGGAACCACAACATAAACAACAATAGTCAGCAATATTGAACCATGTTTGGCCCATGGTTTGGCTGAAGTGGCGCATTCTTGTCGTTCTGAGCAATGGCCGAGAGATTACTGTCCATACGATGTAACACTCGGTCACTGGGTCCTCGTGGATCTTCGAGAGCCAAGGAATTTCAATAAGTCTGTAATTTGTATGGCCGAGCAAGCAGCCAATATGACCCAGGAAAGCGAAAGCCACAACCTCCAAATCCACTATCATCTTAAGACTCAAGAAATCCGAAAACGGAAATCGAAGCATGAGTTGTGGAGAAGACCGATGCCGAGGTGCCGATCATTTTGTGGGGACGGATATCAAGTTTTGACGATTCACTAGCAGGAATATGACCCTTCATCATGGCACACGGATAATATGCTCCGACACTGTGACCTGTAGATGGTACATCAGGGCGCATTATGAGCGACGCAAGGGATGTAGACAGTCCATACCCGAGAAATGTGGTTCGCTCGGATCGTTGGTAATGAGGATCGAGGCCTCTGTGGACCTGTGGAAATAATGGTGAACCGTGAACGAATAGTTCCTGCAAGGAGTAACAGAGTGGCCATTGCAACATCGTCAGAGAGGTTCCATGTCAGTTCAGTTGAACGCACTTACAATAGGGTCGTTCCAAAGAACTTCTCTGCTTCCCCCTCTTCCCACCCGAGTACTAGTGACATCGGACCCTTGCTTGTCTATTGACGGTCGGTATGATTCAAGCCAATCACAATAACTGAGACTCCCAAATGCCATGCATGATCTGGTGTCAGACGCCTTCCAAGTCGGATAATTTGAACAAATAAACAGTGATGGGTGTAATATGGACAAAACACCAACAGAATTCATGTACCATGTGACTCGAGCGATTCCAAGCAGCCCAGACGGCGAGTTTGTAGTCTATTGCACAGTCAAGTAGATATTAGATGCTTGCCCGATTCTCAAGTCGACGAATGCCACTAGGCTCAGACGAAGTGCGGTCCATCAGAATCGCAACACATGGCCAAGTGCGCAAGGGATCCCTGCGTATGTAAGGTGTGCATTGTCCATCAAACTTATTCCGGGTCATTTAGTGGTATCACATACACTATTATGCTCCCTTGGAGGTCTGAGCCTTCAGCGCGCAGAATAAAGAGGATTCATCAGAAGCTATGCTCGATACTGAGAAATTTCCTATCAACATCTCCTCGGCGAGCCCAAGGGTAGTCTTAGTCTGGCTGTGGTGTGGATGGTTGCTGAACTTGCTGGTCATCATCGCTAAGAACTTGTTTGTGGCCAGTTGCCACCAAATCAGATGGCGCCTCGCCTTCACTGGGCTGCTGGGCATCGCGGAGGTGTTGGCAGCTTGGCACAAAGTCATGAGTCCCAGAATGGCACTTCCATCAGAAGACCTCTACCCCACAAGTCGATGATCTGCACCTAGGGCTGGGACGATAACGCTAAATCTTGGATGCGAGCATCAGATTAGCGAGTACGCTCAAATGTCGCCGCATCGATGTCATTTCCTTTGAACTTACTGGCTTCAACCGCCGACTGGATGGTACAGCGTGTTAGGATACCATGGAGAGGACAGTCATGCGAGACTCTTCTTTGACTGCACCCCGCAATCTCGGCGTCCAAGGCTAGGCAAACCAATCCTAATCGTGGAGAATCCGACATGGATGCTTGCACCAGGTCACTGGATCATTTAGCAGCTCGCACCGAGTCAGGTAAAGTAGAGGAGCGAACCACATCAACCGGGATATTAGAAGAGCTCATGGCTGATGATCAAATTATCTTTCATGAGGTTTCAAGTGACCAGTGCTAATTACATGATGTCAGAGTGCATGGTGACGAAAGATGAAAAAGCAAGGTAAAGCAGAGAGTCGAAAGCAGAAAGCAGATGTCGTGTGCCTGGTGCCCTCAGGTGTCCCGATTAGGTAATAATTCTGAGGCTTCCAGACTTTCCTGTCTAGACTCTGGCGTAGAACAAGGAGAGAAAGAGAGACTGCATTCTAAGCTGATAGACTGACATTCATAGTTCAGGCGTCATGATAATTGCAAAGAGAAGTATACACATGAGCAAGCTAAGAAACCAAAGACCATACCGCCATAACTCCAGGTATATGCACAGATATAATTTTATCATCCAGTTTCATTTCACAAGAGAGCCCGTGAGAAGCCATGATTCGAAGGGGACCCCTCGCGCCTGCTTCTTCCCGTTCTGCTGGGAATTATACAGGACAGGCTCAAAGTCACAGGAGGCAGCGTACTGTCTAATCAAATGCCTCCAATAGCACGACTCCGCCGCCGGCGTCAAGTATCGATCACGAAACGTTCTGACAGCGTTATCGGCAATCCGTTCCGCAATCTCAGGGTTATCAATGAGGAAACTGATCTTCCGATCGAGGTCTGAGAAGTCCCGCTCAACCTCCACGTAGTTCGCTTCAGGACCGGACGCAATCAGCGCCGCATGGTGCGCCTCTCGCCAGACCAGCTTGTGCGAGACGACCACCGAGCGGCAGTTGAGCAGGTACTTGCCGCGGCCGGAGAAGCTGCGCCCCTCCGTATGCGCCAGAAACATGTACCGGCAGTGTTCCTCCATCGGCAGCAGATTGTACCGAACATCATCCTCGTTATCCCAGTCGATAACCCGAATGCTGGCCCAGCTTCTCCCCTGCGCTGCTTTCAGCAGCTTTCCGCGGAGTTCGGGGTTCGTCGCTACGCTGCCGCGCCACACGAGCTGCTTTTTCTTCTCTTTGAATTTCATCCCCGGGACGACGGAGCCGTCGGCGTAGACTTCGCCCTCGTCCACAGCAGCAATGCGCCTCCGGATATCATTGTACGGCCCAACCTTGACTTCCGGCCACGCCCAGTACCCAAAGTCCGGCATGAGCCAGATACTCTCGTCCTCGTCGCGCTTGGAATACGACCAAACAGGCCCTGGAACATTGCTGAAGTCATCCGCCGTGAACACAAACTCGATATTGGGCAGGCTGTGTCGGTCCGGGAAAGACTGCAGGGCGCGATGCAGGGAGTTTAGTGTTGCCTTTGCTCGGGAGTACGTATACGGCTGTGCCGCGTAGTCAATGATATACAACTACCCACACCATTAACAAGATGCCATCGCGCCAGAAAGAGGACTACTCACCTCCCCTCCCCAAATCGCCGCCCTCGCCATCCCATCCTCAACCACAACACCATCCACCTCCTTAAACGTAATTCGCCTCTCCCTCCTCAGCGCCGCAGACTTCTCAATCTCAACGAAGAGCTTCGGGAACGCTACGCGACACTGCTCATCCGAAAGACCGTGGTTATCCCCATTGCGCTGAACCACAAACTCCCAGTCCTCGGTGCTGTTCGTCGAGGTACAGTGAGAGAGAGGGCTTGGCGGGATCGCCTTCAAGGAATTTTTCAAGGCGTATTTGGCATAGTCGGTTGAGTATTGGGATCCCAGGATGAGGAATGTGACGATGAGGAGGGAGATTGCGGCGCCTGGAACCAGGAAGCGGGTCCAGGGGGTTTGTCCCTGCGGCCAGCGCATTGGGATACACTTGTACAACGAGGTTATATAGATATGTAGAATATATAGATGATAATGTATGAGCAACTAGACAGTAAAATTGATACTCAAGTAGCACTGGGAACAATTGGCGGTCCTCGCTTATCGAAGCTCTATCGCTTTAGGTGCGATAAACATGTGCCAGTGTTACCATAGCAACAGGCCAGGCTTGATGTGACATCATCAGAGTAGGCTCATCGAAAGCCATCTATCTCTCCATGTGCATTCCTCTTCGGAAATCAAGGTAATCAAGGGAATAATATAGCAATGACATTATGGCCCGCAGAGGCCCGCAGAGGCCAGGCTTCGTGTATATCAACTGGTCAAATCTATGTCTCAGAACAATATATCTCCAATATGTACAAGGGGATCCGAGTGCCACAAGTAGCAGATGTATGTATTCAGGGGTATCTCAAAAGGAACCAGAAAAGATTGAAACAAAGGGTGCAGTCAAGTCAACGAATGATGTATAGACGCCAGGCCCTTAGCTCAACCACTAACAGAAAAGAGAAACGAATAAAGGTTGTTGCGACTTGAAGGGTAGCCAGTCAACAGACCCAGTAGAATGTACAAGTGACAGCATGAGTCAATAGCTCCGCGTTGGGAAGCCGCAGTTTTGGCATCGAAGTCACATTAATTTGGGTTGGGCGAAGCACGAGAAGCGCCGTTGCTAAAGTAGCTCTCGTCAATCTTCAAAATCCATTCGACCTTTTGCGCCTCTGTCCGTGCTGCAAAGAGGAATGTGTTTTGCGTTCCGTAGATTGCAAATACGTTGGGACGACCTTTTGCAGACGCTCCGCTGTCAGGCCCGGAAAGCAGTCGTGCAAAGTCCGGGTCGTGATCAACACGGGAGTTGCGCAAGTTGATCGCATTGATCTCATCGCCGTCCGGAACAGAGTATATGTGGAGATACGGTCGGCGGAGTTCAACAAAACGACGCACCCAATGACTGTTTGTGTCATCGGGAGTCAGGAGATAGCCGGATTTCAAGGAAGACGTGTTCTTCGGGAGTGTCTGTATCGTTGCGATGAAGCGTGGCTTTAATACCTCCTGGTCTGATACAGAACTGCCATCATCAGACCCTAGTGAAGACTGCTTCGCGCGCGGCGCGGAAGCAGCTCCGTCTGAAGGGGGCTCCGTGTTGCTTCGAACAAGGATTGCTTCAATGGGGTTGGTCTTCGTAGCCCAGAGATCGAGATATTTCCGAAGCAGTCTGGTTTTGCGCTCATTCAGCTCTTGGCTCCGGAGAGGTGTTGATCGTCCGCTCCTGACTGGCGAAGGAGCAAGGCTATTGGCACTGAGAGCCCCTTTTGCTGCATTCAGCTCAGCAAGACGCCGGCGTCGTTTGCGAGCTGCAATATAATCCCGCACCAGTGAAACCTTTCGAGACGACCACCTTGCTAGAAGTTCCTCCCCTTTGACATAATCGTTCTGTGTATTCATGCGCCAGAGATCAGCGGCACGTTTGGCAGAAACTGGACGGATGGCGAGCGAGAACATGCGAACTGTCGAGTGGACAATCCGAGTCGAGTTGAAAAGTTGCTTGAACATCGACTGTGGGCGCACGTAGGTTCGCCCTTGAACCTGAAGTGTGAGATCTACCTCGAATGGAACAGGATCTTGTAAACGGGACGATACAAGATCCCAGCGAACCGTGACCTGCACGCGATACTTGTCCGCAGTCACGCGATCAAGCAGAAGAGAACCATGTAAACTCGAGTCCCACTGAGCGACCAACGTGACGTTAGATGTCCCGTCAGCATTTTCTTTCACCATAGGCTCCTGAACAAACTTCAATGGCACGTCCGGGGTCTGGAGGTCTTGGTCGGGAATCTTGCCCCATGGATCCAGCAGTCTCACAGAACCAACGCGGATATTGGTCAGGTCGTCCCAGGGAAGACTCTCGGTGGAGCTGTAGGTTAGACTGACAAGAATTCGACGCTGCAGTCCTTGGTGAAGTTGATACGTGCCCGTATCAAGGCTGTTGCTTTGTACCACTTCGACAGGAAGGTACTCACCAGATTCTGCCATTTCGAGGACCTGCACCCTCGCAAATACATCGTGTCTCTCTTCAGAAAAGAACTCGGATTCAGGTATGCGGGGCGCCTTGCGTTTCTGGGGAGGCAGCTCCGCCGAATCACGCATCTCGTCCCAACTGATGAGCTTATCCAGATGCATCTGCGTCACACGTGCATAGATGCAGATCTTAAGCGCTGACGTCCTGGAACTTGAAAGAGGCAAGCTCATGCTGTGCACACTTTCAAAGCGGATGGGACTCTCATCAAAGCCGCTAATCATCTGCGTGGTCGTAGCCCCTCCTTCTTCGGAGATGCCCGGAACAAAGAGTTGGGCATGCACATCCGTCCCCTCCCACTCAGCAAAGCCAACCATATCACGCATAACCACATTAAATTTGAGCGTAGATGACGGCGCCTGTGCCGATGAGGGCTCCAGTGACAATCTGACTATACCGACAACGTTCTGTGTGTACGGCGAAATGACCTCGACGGAAAAGTCCTGTACCCGCGTCTCAAAGACAGCTGTCAGGGGAATGTCGGCATCACCCACAAGGGAGTACTGTGGTGAGCATGGCTCGGAAAAGGGGTTCTCAAGCCTGAAGTGCTGGATGTAGTCCGGACGATCTATGTACTGGTGCAATTGGCGCATGGCCTGGAGGCGCCGTTGAAGCTTCTCGATCGACCAAAGATGGATGACGCATTGTTTGGAGTCAATCACCCGAACTGCAATGCAAGGCTTCTTGGCCTCTTCTAGAACGATATCCTCATCTCCTGAGATGCCGTTGAGCACGAGGTCGTAAGACGACGCCATATTGTGTCCATGGTCAACGATTGCGAATTGAAAACTGACATTCTTGTCCATGATTTGGCTCATCACCTGCGCCTCTTTCAAGAGCGACGCATGCTGTAATATTTTCTCGGCCATGCGGACGTAGTTTTGCTGGGACCAGTGCCGAAAAACTGATGTTGCAATTTGGATTTCTCGTTCATCCAACTTTGCAAAGCCATTTTCGTATATTCTCGGCACCGGCTGACCCATTTCTTTCATATGATTCTCAAACGCCTCTTTCTGCTTCCTTAGTTGTTCTTCGTACTCCTCCTTTGTCGTCCTAAGGGCTTCTTCCATCCGTTCTTTCTCTAGACGTAAGTCCTCGGCGTCTTGATCGGAGGCCTCGGCAATTCTGAGTTTGTCTTTGTATTCCTCCTTCTGCTTGTCCAATTGACGCTGCATGTCCTGTCGGGCAGCCTGCAATGTAAAGTCGCTTCCATTTTGTCCGTCACCATCGTACTGCTGCGCAGGGGTCCCAGGCATCGTGATGGCGGTGTCAAGCGAGAAATTGTCAATGGTACCGTTAGACATATACTTGTCACGAACCGGGAATGAGCTTAGCGAATCTGAATCGTCTTCATTTTCTACGAGTCCTCGACGTGTCGCTCGCACTTTCTGCACGTCCTCGAACAGAGCATCCAGTTCGTCGTCCGGCAAGTGCGAGATGTGATCAGGGCCCAGGACTGCACTGACGGCCTCACGACGAGCGTAGAACCAATCTGATTCGCCACCTCGCTGTGCCTGCATTGGCGAGTCGGCCCTACTCGAGTCTCCATCCAGCTCTGAGCCAGCCTTGCTCATCGTTCGGTCGTGTGTTTTGGTCGGCGCTGGTGACCCAAGTTGACTGGTGGTGACGGAATGGCGCAGCAAGCTTTGCTCCACTCTTTCGGCGCGAGCCTCTTGCGGATGGTTGAAACGAAAGATGTGAAAATCGCCAAGGATTATTCGAAAACCGCTTTTCAGACGCTTGGGTTTGTCGATTCGCAGGCCGTTAACCATCACTGCGGCACCTTCGCTGGGTACAATAGTAACCACATTATCCGCATTTTCAAAAGTGCAATGGTTGGGAAGGATCTTGGATCCATTCAGTCTGATCTCCACATGACTTCCTTGGTCCATGTTTCCAACAGTTGTAGTTCCAGGCTTTATATTGTAGACAAGACATTCAGCAAGTAGCGGGTCATCGCTCAGGTTGACCAAATGGGGCATTTTCTTCGGAGTGCTTAAGCCAATGAAGCCCTTCTCGATACTGATACCGAGCTCTTCAAGCGCGGCCTCTCGTTCCCGGTGGATCTGCTCCGTCTTCTGTAATTTCTCCTCCCAAGTCTCGTTCAAGTCCTTGTAGAGCTTCTCACTTTGATTCAGCTGTTCCACAATCTCCGCCTTGCTGACCTTGGTGATCGTACCGTCTGCCTTCTGAATGGAAACCATCTGCTTCTCCAAAGGCGTGTCGGGAGGATAGTATTCCTCCGCAGGCATACTACCCCCACCTGCTCCAGTCGTCGCACCGCCTCCAAGCTTAGCTCTGAGCTGTGCCAACTCCTCCTTCAGTTCTCTGATCATTCTGGCATTCGGATCTTCATTGACCACCGCATGGTTCTTGATCCGTTTTGCTGAATCGGCGTAACGCAGAGTACTGAGAGTCTCGTCGAAGTTGATATCGGCAGGCGATATAGCTGCAATCATCGCTGTCATCGAATTACCTCCCAGAGAATCCTTCAACAACCACGTCAAGACGGAGTCACGGTATGGAACCATGGAAGCATTCTTCTTTTTGCCTGCAGAAACGTCTGCGAGAGCTGCAATGACACGACCGAGAGTCGATAACGACCGGTTGATTTCAGCTCCCTCTTTCAAGCGGGCGCCAGTGGCCCCTGTAGAATTTGCTCTCTCCGAACCGGCAAGGTCGACCAGACTAATTCTAGACACCTTCTCTGTATCCATCGAGGTCTCGGCATCGTGGCGTTTCTGCGTCAAGGTCAGAGTGAAAACGGCGTGCGATCGACTGGAGGTCTCGTTCATGTTCGTGGCGGCCACTGTTCGGGCCTTGTTACCCTCGTCCATCAGGTGGTCAATCTCCTCGAAAGAGCGCACGGCGAGTTTCGCAAGGTCTTCGACATATGGACCGGTTGACGGATGCTCACGGACTTTGAGATTACCCTTGTTTGAAGGGTTGAGCAGATCGCGCACTCTTTCATTGTAGATTTCGAGGTAGGACACTTCGACTGTACAGTTGAGGTTCTTGTCTTCTTGCATCTTGGATATGCGCTGGAACATCTCCTGGCAAATCCTCGGGATCACACCGTATTCCTTGCCATATCCCATCATCGAATACGACTTTCCGGAACCCGTCTGACCGTAAGCGAAGATACAGTTGTTGTAGCCTCCAAACGCATTGTCCAGCAAAGGAACACCCAAATCCGCAAACAGATTATCTTGGCCGGCATAATTGGGAGCGTTCTTGTCGAAAGACCAATACGACCTGTCAAAGGCGAAAGCCTTCGGCCCCTCCACGGCACCTTTCCCGCCAGCTTTTCGCGATTTCTCATCAGCGCCGGGCGGAGGGACGAGGATGGTCTGGTTTCCTTTCATCTGCACGATACATTTTGCCCCTCTATCGATCTCTGCCGACCAGTATCCGATCCGTCAGCGGACATTCAATATCGGGGGACCGCTAGTTCTCACCTCTGCTGTTGAACGGTCGCACTCTCACCACCACCTTGATATTTCCGCCGCCTCCTGGTGCCATCTTGAACTATACCCCATACACTGGGGTTCCGCTAGCACCTCCAGTTGCCAAAGAGTCGAGTCCCAGAAGACGGGCGCAAGCGCCAGGGGTAGGGTAACACCGATGTCGCGCCGCCGCAAAGAGCGCCGCGTTTTGAAGAAATCGCAATACGTGTTTTCAGGGCCTCTTGGGACTGTAATGGAGCGGTTTGTAGTCTTGTATTGGCGTTGTTCCGGCGGTTTCGAGATCCCAATTCGATATCAACAAAGACGTCATGTAGTTTGTTTTCCGGCGGACATATGCTGTTCAGGAGAATGTGGTCAATAGTAATCGAGTCCGTAGGACGTCAGTCTTCAAGGCGCGCAACCTCTCGGTGCGAACTGTTTAGAGCAGTGATTGACGCGAAAGCGAGAAGCGCGCTATGACAATCAAATTGAGATTTGCCTGGGAGGCTCCGTGCTCTACACTGGGAGGCGTACCTATTATTATTTCCCAGTAGCACGGGGAACAGCCACATGAGACTCCGACCGAAAGGCGGGATCGAGGGGTTGCATTAGGTAAGCGGCCAATCAAAGTGCACGCCCGCCTTCACCCCTTCTACCGTCCCATGGACATGCAGAACACATGTAAGGTACTCAGGTACGTATGTACCTTGCTTGATCCTCATCTCTGAAACGAGACATGCTTAAGATTAATCTAATCGAGATCTACCGAGGATATTGTGGCCCATTGTCTATGCAGTCATGCCATGCTACCCAGATTGCTAATAGTGAAGATGATTGATACCAAAATGTCTTCAACAGAGCAACAGAAGTACGCCAATGGGGACAGCGGCGGCTCTATTCACGTCGATGGCGATAGAAAACTGAGATCAGCAATCGTCGATGGCCCCAATGAGGTTACTCGGTTCGTGCCCTTGAACAAGCTTTCTGAGCGTATCGTGCGCGAAAGTATCCGCGACGTGTTGCGAACTGATGGCGCGAGTGGTCGAATCACCTCAGCTATAATGCTAGAGTATTTCGATAATTTTGGGAACATCGCTTCAAATCTGCAAGATTCTTTCTTCTGATGAAGGGAACGACCTAGTCGCGTCATCCATGCCTACTTTGTTTCCTCACTGGGTTAATTAATATAGATCTAAGCAAGGGGTACGACATTCTAGCATTCATTGATGGCCAGCAGTTCACCACATTTCTAATTGAATGATTTGAGGTATGCGCGAACCGGACAAGTACTTCTACAGCCAAGCTCCGTCCAAGAAATAGATGTTGTCATTCCAAGCGGATGTACAGACATAGCTCTTCTGACTTGCTTCAACAGTCAGAGATTGTTCCGGTGTCTCCCTATTTCAAGTCATTGGCTTTGTATGGCACCGAGAAGGGTGGCGAGGGCGAGCGATTCGCTAGGGCCGCGACTGTCGACTTCCGAGGCCTATCCACGGGAGGAGTCCAATGATTCAGTGAGAGAATGATAGGATTCTCGCATGAATAATGGCGGTTTCGTCGTTACTCAAGTATACTTGCGTCTACTGCTGCACCATGACCATGTCATCCGGCTGAGGATTACCCAAGCAGCGACGATGAGTGTCCAGAATTGGGAGAATACCGTAAATAGTGTCCTCAATGATAGGTCATCGCGAGAAGTCCCTGCCCATAACAATCGTATAGGGCGACGGATTCGAGTGATGTGGGGCGTAGCCGACTTTCAAGGAGCCCTGAATTGTCATGTTCCTATTCCACGGGCAGTGAGACATATGCGCCGTGACTTTGACAGAGAAGTCAGGCGTCCGTCTTCCTAACATCAGGTCAGCAAATATGCGTAGTAATCGAAGCATGGGGTCCATCACGGCTAGTCCCGCCGCTCCCGATCTCGAGCTGGCAGATTTTATAGACATTGATATCGACCAGCCTATTTCATTGGAGGCCCTCACTCGCATTCTTAGCAAGCCCCCGTTCCGGATTGTTGAAGGCGGGTTCAATATCCGCGTGGGATCCAGCAAGGCCTGATCTACCGCTCTGAACTCCTCACCAATCTCACAGAAGTCGGGAAATCCCAACTTGTGTCCAAGTTGTTTCTGGGTGCTATCTTCGACCTTCGAAATCACAGAGAAAGATTGATTTTCCCCCCTCCTCAGTTACCTGAGCAGGTCAAGCTCTTCTGGCAGCCCCAGATACGGACACCCGCACCGGGCATCCTGAGCAACTTCGCCGCGAACAACGACAACGATGCGTATAGGGATATGTATTTGGATATCCTGGAGTCCCATGTACCCAGCTTCAGGGGTTTGCTGTCCTATGTGCGAGACGAGTTGAACGCTGGATCGGCAGGGGAGAAGAAAGCCATACTCGTTCATTGTCATCGTATACTGGACCTGGTCACTAGATCCCAACAGACTGCTGTAAAGAACCACGTACTGATTAGTACTTGCGCAACGCTAGCGGGTAAGGATCATACTGGTGTTGCTTCGGCGCTGCTGCTGAGTCTCGCAGGTGTTCCAGCGAACTTATTGCACGGGATTACGCCCTGACGAGAGTCGGCATTGAGACAGAGTATCTTGTGCGCTCGTTGCAACAGGCATGGCCTGAATGCGCAGCTGGAGCCGTGGGGTTCAAGGAGTTTTCTGATACTACGGCTTCGTACATGATGGCGTTTCTGGGGGCTGTCAAGGTGAAGTATGGCGGGATGGAGAAGTTTGTGGTAGATGTGATTGGTATGAGCAAGGCTGATGTCGAGGCTCTTTGGACTGTGTTGCGAGGGAAGTCGTGAAGTGATGACTATCTACTTCAGGCTGGTGGTAGAGGTTAACTGTATACTTGCATTTGGAGTCAGTATCATCATGCAATAAGACTTTGAATGTTGTGCCAGCTAGACTGATCATAGGGGATCTTCTCTTCACGTTGAACCTACAGTATGATCAAGTAGGTATCTGCAACGAGGACCATGATAAATCTTCCTGTTAGAGACTGCAGATATAACAGTCAGAACAACGCAACCAATAGCTTCCACAAGCCAAGGTAATCAATCAAAGAAAGTGATCATTGAACTCTGGGAACCTTTACTGCGTCTGATGAAAATCTTCTGAACATACGACGTAACATTTTGCTAATTTGCAGATAGTCTGTTTCCCATGGATTAACAATTCGTTTTCTACGGTGAAGACACCTAGCGGTGTAGGTATGTATGCCACGTCGACCTACGTGGTAGTTGTAATTAGTGCCCAACCTAGCTGTCTCAACGTGTCATACTCCATATATAGGACAGTCTTCCCATCTCTGCGGGAGATATTGCGTATGATCATTTCAACCCCAGAATTCCTGACCTGTCTTCTTTCGACTGGCTACAGCCTACGGTCTATTTGTTCTGTGTTTTCTACGAACAAAGTTCTCTAATTCTGTCAGTTATGCAGAAAAACTCTAAACAGACAAGGCAAATCTGCTGCGTCGATGAGACTGTGGAAAGTAGAGCATCGTACGGAGGATTTCCGAATGTGAAAAGCAGAATCTGGATAGAATGGTACGGATCTTTCTCGGTATCTCCCAAGTCAATGTCAGCAAAGTCTATTGGAAGACGGCAACGTCATTGTAATCGGCTATTTGCTGCTTCTACTGGAGATGTCCGTGAACAAAGGTTCCGTACGGACCAGTCATGAATGAATGTTGAGGTCGGATTTGCCTCATCTGAAACAGGCAGCAAAACATGAACGCAGCTCGGAGATCGAGACTACCAGTCATAGATGGGAGATAGGAACATGACAGCTAGTCATGAACAGCCACGATGGCAACTCAGGAACCAGTAGAGTTGGCAAGAACATGATAGCAACAGACGTCAGCTCCAGTAAGGGGCTATGAGCGCTTCCAGAGGAGCCAGGATACCTCGTCACAGGCTGCACGGCCAATGACACACTGCACTTCTGTGATGCCTCATTGTGACCTGGCGTATCAGGGCGTAAGCACTCATCTTGAGTGTCTCATTGGGCGTGTTGGGGTGGAGCGAGATTGGACACCTCGTTTCGCATGCACAGAGCCCACGAGCTAACTCTGTCGCGTCTCGCCCGTGAACTGATGAAATGCACACGAGCGAGACGTTGAATCTGCACAACCCTGATATCAACTGCGCCCTGCTAGTCGTATTCCCGTCATGCCAAGTTGATTCGGTGGCGGGATGCGGACCTTACATGGCCATTGGTGGCCTAATCTCCGCGCTCTGCGACTGGCTTGTCCTGGGCTTCATTGAGCTGGCTACTAGACAGGGCCGGTAGAGTATATTCTTGTCATTGGGCTTCACACTTGACTGGAGCGCCTTGTTGATTTGGTACTTAACCTTGTAAAAAATACCGTAGCATTTCTGGTGAATGGATCTTGACCAGTCGTAAAAAGTGTAAGCCACGGTGGATATGGCAGGAGAGCCATTGTCCAGTTTCGCCCCTGAACTTCTCGAAGGGCGCAGCAAACAAAACAGTGTTTGGCTCCTGCGACACCGCTTTGTGAAACACAGGAAGGAGTCCGGGTCTTTTCAGTTCACATGCTCCGGCTAGCTAGGAAGTTTCGAGGGCATCAGACAGCTGAAGTCAGGTGTGATCGTTCTCCTCCATGCTCCTGTAGTAGAAGCTGCTGGCGCGACATTGAAGCAATGTATGGATCAGTGACTCAGAAGATGATTTCACAGTAGATATCTTTCCGCCGATCTTACTTGGGATTAAGATATATTTGAAACGGGTGTCATGTGTCCTGTGGCTTCTTGCCTTGTCGATGAGTTGGGTGCCAGATGCTTTTTGCCTTGCATAAGCACAATGGCTCCTCCAGGGATATGCAAAAACGTTATATGTATCCTGCAGCTAGTACACGCCCGATCTGCAAAGACGAAGAGAGAATATTGACGCTGGAAGGTAGCTGTGAACTATAAGCCTGTGGTTGCTGATATATATGTTTGCACTCTCGGACCTTACAGACCGAGTGAAGAACATGTATCCACGTGAATTCTTAGATAGACTATTCTCTTCTATCGCTGATAAGTCGTCTGGATCTTAGAGCAAGTCCACATCGATTCTATCGAGTCTCATACTAGAGCTCAATCCCGACAGTCATCTTCCATGTTCATTTTGTTGACGAGAGCCTGGAGAGGCGGTGTAGGAAAACTGTTTGGACCTCTGACGTCAGGTGGCCTGGGCTTTTATTCCTCCCTAAGATGTAAGGCTGTTTGTTCCACGTAACTTTGGACTTGTACGCTTGTGCAATAATAAATCGACACAAAAATAAATGAAAAAAGGGTTGCGCTTACTTTACGATTTCCTTCGAATACTTGGAAGTCTTTGCCGTCAAATACCGAAGGAATCATAGTACTAAGTTTCTGGCAACACCTCTCTGGAGAATCGACGGTTCACAATAGAGAAGAGGCCAATATCCCAAGGCACCAACAGAGTACCATAATTCGCGATTGAAAGGTCAAGCTTCACACGTGGTGTGGGACAGATCGGCGCCATTTGTGTCAGTGTGTTGAGCGAGCTGAGGACTGGACAGCTGGTTGCACTAAAGTTTGTGGTACAGATTGGCCCGCCTCGAGTCTTATCTTTTACAGCTTGGATGGAGTCTCTTACTGCAATCAGAGACGAGATTGATACATCTGTAGATAGAGATAGTACCAGTACTGTTTACATAGCTCGGCGATGGGTTGCTGCTTTCAAATTCAGATTGTATTATGCCAACAGCGGAACTAACAAGCAACCTTTCCTTGAGATATTGGCAAAATGGCGCTGCGATTGCTGAGGTGTCATATTATTGAGAGGGTAAAAGACCTAGCGAGGCATCCTTGTACGTATGAAGTGAAGACCAGGTTGGACACGGGTGTAAGCTTGAAGGACAGTTTCCTAATTAAGGCATATAGCCGAGGCCTTCACAAGATACGCTGAGCATTCACGGGATGAAGAAAACCTAGCAATTGACAAAGGAATATGGTGGCGAATCTGGGCTTTAAAGCATAGAGTTCCCTCTCGAGAATTGTACACTATATGGAGTAGTCCTTGACTTTAACATGTCTTTTGTTATTCCGCTTCATATTGTTATGTGTGTTTAAGCAAGACGAGGTAGAATAATCAATGACCAGTCAAAAAATTGCGCGGGGCAGCAATTCGACAGAACCCAATCAAAATAATATTTTAGGTGGCTGGTCAAGTCCGTCGCTTGGCTTCTCATGTTTTTCGGTAACTTTCAGCTTAGACCACAGTGCGGAAACTTCCAGTCCCCACGGGTAAGGTAATGATAGGTAATGACGGATGCCCTCGCACGTGATGTTCAGGTGGTGGCATGGATGATGTCTTCGGGGCGGCCGGAGTTCTCTGCATAATCACAATGTGATACTCCAACAAGATCCTAAGTCATCTAGAGCTTGACGTGCTAATGCTCATCAAATTACCCGGAAATTATATTCAGTGAGTCAGACAAGGTAATAATGCAAATAATGTAAGGATTGAGTCGTTGGGCATTCTTCCAGATATAGGTAAGGTAGGTATGCCTTACCGCCTTACCTGACGTATTCATTAAAATTACTCCGTACAAGTGTATCATCTTGACCTTACACGGACCTAGCGAGAAAAGTGGGGCAAATCCTGACAGTACAAGTCGGTAAGGGTTCTGACCACTCGCTGGCCCGAATGCTCGCCGCCTCGACCGCTAAACGAGCCGCCGAGCCAGTCAGCTCCCCTCTCGACGCGTCCGGTACAAATGCCCCATCGCCCGCCCTTCTCGTCACTGCGGCTTTCTCTCTCTGCTTCCTCTCGTTGGTCATCCGGCTCTCCAGTCCCTTGCTTGCCCTCCAGTCAAGGCTCACGGACTGCTCTTTGCTCTCCTGCTCGGCCTGCGACTCGTTCACTGCTGGTCGCTGGCTTCAGATCACCGATCTTGTATTTCAGCCAACCCAATCATCATTGATTGATACTCTCTTGGGACCACCCCATCATCACTATTATCTCCGTCCTCCTCGTGCTTGATTCTTATCATATCATCATCATTCCACGCAGAGCTACCTTGATAGGCATACACTGTGCTTGGATTGGTTTACCTGAACACCTCTTCTTCCACGGTACCCAACCATCGAATCATTGTCCTAGGTATGTATGAAATAGGTCCCCCTTGCACCACCATTTCCGTCGGTTTCACTTCATGATTGAACACTTTATTCTTGCTCATGTCCAATCGCGTTACACTGGTCCCCTTTACGATTCCAAACTGACAAATCACTTTTGCCCTTGTACTTGGCTTTTTTTTTTACCCCAGTCGCTCCAGACCAATTTGCGTGCTTTTTACTGGCATTCAGTTATTCAGTTCCAAGGACCTCTTGTTTATCCATTATCAACCAGCACCATTGCGTTGCGTTTTAGTCTCCGCCGAATTATAGCCCTTACCAACTGTACTCCTACTATTATTCTGCTTTCTTGTCTGCCATTCTGGTCATTATCGCGGCGCGAAGCGGCAAACCCACCTACTACTGATCAGTGGCTGTCCTTGTTTACGGATCAACCCGGGCCGAACTGACATCAGCGGTAGCCTAGAAGTAGTGCTGGGACCGCCTTTGTGCTGTTCGTCTTCTCGTTGGCAGACCTCGCGTTCCCCTTCCTCTCATCCCCGCGAATCATCAAGATCATCCCAGGTCCCTCTCCCGTGACAGCAAAAGCGGGATCAAATCATCGCGCTGTTTCTGCGCCCTTGATTGCTTCGAATTGGGAGCTTGCTGTCAACAGCCATCCGTCAGACCGTCACCCTAACCCAGGTAATTTGATCTATCAAACTTTGTGTCAAAACGTGTTGTTGTTGCTTCGCTTTGCGGGCCGCAGACCACGCGCGACGATGATTCCCCAGTCTTGTTGATGTTACCCACTTCCATACACGACTTGATTGTCGCATGTATCCAAAGCATTGCAGAAATGCTCTACCTTCCGCTCCTTTCATACACATTTGCGATATTTTGACTATTCATGCACTGTTATACCTGTCAACGTCGCGTTTCGCATTCTGCCCGCACCTTTTCCCCAAGCCGCAATGGACCCCAATCAACACGCGTCAATCACATCTCAACTGTGACTCTATGGCCCTTTTCTAACGCTTCATGCTACCTTCAGACGTGCAGCATTGTTTACCTCCTTGCGCGCCCAAAGTATAGTCTCTTGTGGTCCTCATCGCCATCCGCGCGGACCAGAAGACCGGGTCTTAACCGGAATTCGTATGCGTCGCATTTAGATAAGGTACGTTGGTTGCATCATAACTCCCGCTTGCCAGCGCATACACCCTTCAGCCGTGAGCTGTCTAAATCGCCACGACTGAACCCCCACCATTTTCGACAAACCCCGTTTTACTTTTTGACAGCACATATTTCGCATGTGGTTGGCTGGAAAGCACATTGCTGACGATCTTTAGTAGTGAAGTCTATCAGTCTCCTCAAGTCGCGCTGAAGTGGCATTACCGTCCGAGACCGTGGAGCAGGACATTCCTCTCCCACTCGGATTCGTTGGAGAGACGTGCAGGCTACGCTACCAGCACCGCCTCAAGTTTCTTCCTGCCCGTCTTATTCGTCTTGCAGAGACGTGGCCGAGCAACCTGCCACATTTAGAAGCTGAAACAGGTTAAACAGGGGAGCCTGGCTTTTACGACGTCAATTCCACAGCGTAGTGACTTACTTTGATTTTTTATTTTTCCGCTTGTGGCTTCGCCTCGTCCCGGCAATAGGCAATCGTGCATTGTTATCAACGAGATTGCGTTTTGCCTGACAACGCATCGAGTACCGCATTTTCTCAAGGGCACCCTGTCCCGCTGCATCAGAGCCCAACCACGTTACATCTGTGGTCAACGTATTAAGAGAGAGTATCCACAAAGAACCCAAAACATCTTGAAGAACATTGCTTGGAGTCATTTCGGCAAACAACCAGTTGTTCTCTTTTTTGTGGAAAGCTCTTGTCACTGATAGCTCCGAAGTCAGTCCATTCGCGAGAAAAAGCCTAGGTAAGCTTCTCCGTGCAAGCGCCTCTCTATCCCCATAAGCCCCTCACTAGTGATCCAGTGACCGTTCATCGCTGCGCTCCATACTGACGCGAAAACAGACGCCTGCAGACTTGTGCATTTAATTCGCCGAATCATCGGTCGCAAGGGCTCGCTGCTTTTTGAGACTCGATTCTTCTTATTCGCGCCCCTTCGCGATAACCTCAAAAGTCCCCGTCCCTCTAACACCCTCTCATCCAGTCATCTGCTTTTACCTTACTTGATCTCTGCGCGGCAATCACCGTCTTATTCGAGCTGTTACTGGGTTAAGTAAACCCATTCCAATAAGGTCTAACCAATCATCGCGTAAGTTACCAAGGTGACGGAATCACCCGTCGCGTCTTCACGATGGAATATCCTCCACAATATCAACAGCCTCATGGCCAGCACCCTCACGCTCCCTCTCACATGGCCGGCCCTTACCAAACAGCGCCACAGAACGCAGGTTCGACTGTTGGGTCGATGACGTCCCCCACAAACCCTCAGGGACACATGCAGCAGCCGCACCCTGCCCATCAAGGCTCTTCAATCGTCCCATCGCAATCCCATTACCAGCAGGCTCAGAATGCTCCGGGCTCGGTACATCAACAGATGAACTTTCCTCAGTCATACGGCGTTCCAACGGCCATGCCTCAGCCATACGGTATCTCTCCTACACAAGCGGCTGCAATGGCCACAGCAGCCGCGTCTGGGCAATTTTACCCACTTCACCAAGACTCGATGGCTGGACAGATGGCACAAGGCCCCCGTGGTTCTCCTCGCATGGCCGGAGTACAAGTGAAAGGTGACCGGAATCCGCGATCGCCGCCACAGATTCAAGGACAGATGCCCCCAATGGGCACTCAATTGTCCATGTCCCAAAATGCCCAGATGCAACAGCGTCGCATGAGTCATGTCGGTAGCCCACATGTCCAGACTGCTCAACCCGTGCTGAATCATGTTGCTCGATCTTCGGTTCCACCGCCGATGGCGCCGCCGCCTCAGCCTGTTCAGCAAAACCAACCATCACCGGAGCTCGTCGCCGGCGGTGCCGAGGAGTCTCCGTTGTATGTCAACGCGAAGCAATTCCATCGCATTTTGAAACGCCGTGTTGCCCGACAGAAGTTGGAGGAACAGTTGCGGCTCACGTCAAAGGGCCGTAAACCTTATCTACACGAGTCGCGTCACAATCACGCCATGCGACGGCCGCGCGGTCCCGGTGGAAGATTCTTGACGGCCGACGAGGTAGCCGCTATGGAAAAGAAACAGGCGACTACCGCTGGGGGCTCAGGCCAAGAAAACGTGGACACTGGAAAATCTGCCGGAGAGAACACCTCCCCCGCGCAGAAACGGAAGTCTAGCGAAGTCAACGACGACAATGCAAATTCAACCAAGAAAGCTAAGACTGGTGGAGCTACTCGATCAGCTGAGGATAGTGATCGTGAATCTGCAGAACCAACCGATGAGGATGGTTGAGCCTGACGAGCACGACTTTTACGCCCCGTCAGTGATGACCCCCATGACGCCATTTCGGGACGAATTTTGTTCTGTACTTCTTTGATCGTTTCGCCGCCCTTTCTCGTAGCAAGCGATGTGTGACTACTCATCTCCAACACCCCCCTTTACCTAGTTCGCGATCTGATGTCTGTTTATATTGTTATGCTGGGACGAATATCTGATTATTACCCCCTTGTCAGTCAGCTCATTAAGTGATGTTTCCGGGATTGACTTGTATGAAATGACCGTTTTTCCTTTGATCTCCTGCCTTTTTCTTTCTACACTTCACCTCTGGCGTGCTATCTGTGCCGAGTGGGTTACCTCCGAATGTAGCCGGCGCTTTTTTCGCATGGCTCACTCAAACTCAAGTACTGGCAACCACTCCTCAACGGCAGCATCTCCGGACCTATCTGGTGCCCGTCGCCGCCAGTGTCCCCTTGCCATATATACACTGCAACCTCGACCACGCATTTTGTCTTTCTGCTCCTTCGTGTTTCATGTTACTCGAGCTCATGTTTGGGATTTAGAGGGAGGAACCCATCACTGGTAAAATAAGGACCACGGTACCACTGATATAGCGACAGCTAGTTTGAAGCAGCCCCAAATACTGATGGATATACGACAGAGGGGATTTCAAGGTGCATCCATGAACGGAGGATTGTGGGCCAAGTCAGCCCCTCTTTACTTCCACTTGAATTGCATGTGCGATTGTCGTGCTTTGATTATCTCTTAACCCCGTTTCGCCTTACTTCGCTTTGATATCCCTTGGGATCCATGAATGATTTCTTTCATCAGGCGCTTGATCCACGAATCTCGAATAAGGCGCTGATGATCAAAGGAAACGTGATTGCCTGCCGAGGAGTAGTGGCATGAGGCGGACATTCATCTGTGCATTCATCTTCGTTGATGACTGTTTATTTATATGATTTTTCATAAATCTGGTTTCTCATTTCATTTTCTTCTATATGACCCTGTTTAACGTGGTTTGCGAGTTGTGCTTGTGATTCCCAACGGGCATTTCCCCGAATGTTGTATGTACAAATATCAAGTCATACTTACCAGTATGACGCCCGGCCTGATCGGTTGAGTGCTGGTCTGATTGTCTACCTAGTTTGTGAATAACAGCCCTGAAGCTACAATCTTATCATACTTATTATGGAGTACCATATAGTCTTCTCGTTTAACTTAGGACGGTGAGGCTGTCTCTGCCATGAGATGACCGTACCCAATCAGGACTAGTGCGAGCTAAGGCGGTCAGTCTCCGTATCAATGGTTAGTCATCATTCCATGTCAGCCACTCAACTTACAGTTCTTCTCTATTCTCACCCGCTCCCTCTCTCTGCTATCTCCTTTGCTTTCTCCTTCAGCATTTCAACCATCAGATCCTGTCTTCGGGGTAACAGCAGTCTCATTCCGTCTGGATTCGTCAGATCGGACGTGATTCGTGTGTGATACTTCTTTTAAAGGCTACTTGTAGGTTGCCTGCCTTGCCCATCTTCTCTCTTATTCATCGTGTGTCCTGGCACTATTAAGTCACCCTTTGTCTTTGTCTTCCCTCTATTGCCTGCTCAATTCCTCTCGGGACAAAGCTCCCCATCATTGACTCTAGATTAATTGCCTTCCAACCACTATTGTCTTTTCCACCTGTCTTACCTGGGTGTCGTCGATCGTCGTCGCGCCGTCCACGGCCCTCGAGATTCTCCGTACCTCAGTCGCATATCTCTTCTCTTTCTTTCTTGAACTTCCTCTTCGCTCTCAGGAGCGGACTCATCTCCTATTCTTTTATGCTCTTTTATTTCTGTTCTTGTCGTTCTTCTGTCAATATGTCTTCCATCTCCTCCTTCGCCATGCTACCGGCAACTACCTCATCTTCTCTTCCCCCCGACCCGTCCCTATCATCATCTACAGCGTACAAGCTGCCAGATACTCATATTAAGTGAACGAACTTGTTCTAATGTTGACGATATCGGGTCTTAGCTTACTTCCGCGTTTTCCGCCCTCTCACGCGATCAGTCCGTGCCTTATTAAGCCATTGCCGTTTCGCACCGTGCTCCCCTCTTATCACACCAACGTTCGCACCATAACTCACAGTACCCTGTGTCATTAACAGATATCAGCTTCGAGGGTCTTGCGCGCTGGAACACGCGCCATAATGGACTCTTACGAGACTTTCGGATCACCCGGGAGGAACCGGGAAGGGGATCCTTACGCGGCTCGAGCGCAAACGGATTCTTACCGGCGCAGGTCGCCTGGTAAGTACTTGATGAACAGCTAATAACGATCGTTTGAAGCTAATCGCTCTCCGCTGTTTCCAGGAGCACAAGACCGTCGTCGCGGTACACGTGGCCGTTCTCGCTCTCCGGTTATGATTGATCGCTACGAACCCTCAGTCCGCCGCCCTTCCCGCGACGATTACTATGCCTCGACTCGCGAGAATCCCTTTCGAGAGCGGGAGGATCGGCGTGCTGCTCCGTCGCCAACCGTTGCCAATATCGACCGTTACGTTCCTGGACAAGAGTCTGGCAAAAGACCACTACCGACGAACCCTCTTCCGAACCCGTTGAACCTTGACTTTCAAGTTGGATTCAATTGGTTTGCGGAATGGTGGCGTGCTGAGCAATCCATCAAAGAGGAGAAAGATCGTGCAAAATACGGCGGACGGCGCCCATCTGATCGTGTCAAGGGGGAGCGGGAGGCTCGCGAGGACCGGGATAGAGAAAGGGCGCAGATCCAGGCCGCTTACGACAGCTACAAGGTCGATCTCCAAATTAAGATGTCGAGGACGTTTGTTCAGCAGCATCGAAATGAGGAGTGGTTCAAGGAGCGCTATGTTCCCGAAGTCAGGGATCCGCTTCGCCGACGCCTGATGGATTTCCGTGTGGGTGCTTATCAGCAATGGGAGCGGGACCTTGAAGGTGGCCTGTTTGATGATTTCACTCTGGAAGGAATCTACAAGACTGAAAGCGATGGCGCAGGCGGCGTTATCGAGAAGGAAGAAGGCGAAACAACTGCCGTTGGCGAGACACTGGGTGTTTTAGACTTGCTTCCAGTCAGAGGTGGCGAGTTGCGCGATGAGGCTTTGTCACAGCCAGCCTTGTTGATTAAGACTTTGGCACCCAATGTGAGCCGTGAGAAGATTGAAGACTTCTGCAAGGAGCATCTTGGAGAGCAGGACGGTGGCTTCAAATGGCTCAGCCTAAGCGATCCGAATCCTTCAAAGAAGTTCCACCGGATGGGTTGGATTATGCTTCACCCAGCTCCAGACAGCGCAGTGATTGAGAGAGGAGACGGTCGAGACGAGGAAGGCGAGGAGATGGATCATGATCAGGGTGCCAATGGGACCGCAACCGTATCTGCCGCCGAGAAGGCACTGGAAGCCGTCAACGACAAGACAATCCATGATCCTGTTCACGGAGATTTTGTGTGCCATGTCGGTGTACATGTTCCACCTTCCCAGACACGCAAAAAGGCTTTGTGGGATCTATTCTCTGCCCCAGAACGGGTTGAACGTGACCTTGAACTGGCCCGACGTTTGGTCTCTAAGCTTGATAGTGAAATGGGTGGAAATGCCGACGGTTATTCCAAGATTGAAGACCGTGTTGAGGAGCTGCGTGGAAAGGGTTGGCTTCAGCCTCCCGTCACCGGGCCTGTCAGTGTCAAGAAGCGGAAACCTGACTTCGATTCCGCTGATATTGACGAGGGTGAGGCGGAAGAGGGGGAAGAGCAAGAAGGATGGGATGATGACGAAGTCGATGATGAAGAACTTCTGGCCAAGAAGAAGAAATTGGACCTTATGGTCGAATATCTACGCAGAGTCTACAACTTCTGCTTTTTCTGCGTCTTTGAGAGTGACTCGGTGCACGAACTTGCTCGCAAGTGTCCCGGGGGTCATCTTCGTCGGCCACGAGCCGGCCTCACCAGCCAGTCGAAAGCCGTCGCCATAGCCAGTGCCCTTGGACAGCCTTTCCCCGTGAAGAAAAAGGAACCCAGCGAAGAGGGCGAGGAACAGCCGCCTGCAGAGGAAAAGAGAACGCACCGTTTCTCTAAGGCGGAGCAACAGCTTCAGCGCGCCTTTAACTGGGTCCGCACTTTTGAGGATAAGCTCTTGCAGATTCTTGAGCCAGATAATGTGGACATTAGAAAACTTGGTGGCAAGCCCGTGGAGGAAGCACTTGAGGAAGAGTTATCGAAGTTTGTCAAGCAGGAAGACGAATCGAAGTTCCGGTGTAAGGTGCCGGAGTGCACAAAGCTGTTCAAGGCCGAGCACTTCTGGCGTAAACATGTGGAGAAACGCCACTCTGAATGGTTTGAGAACATCAAGAGTGATGTAAGTTGCAATCATATCCCGTACTGGATGGGGTTTACAGCTAACAAATACAATAGCTCGCACTGGTCAATGCTTACGTTCTCGACCCTGCTCGAATCGCCCCCTCGCGTTCTGATGCCAACAGCAACGGTCACTTCCCTCTCAGCTCCAATCAAAACCAGGCAGGCACCCCTCGTGGTTTCAGCTTGGCCAATTTACCGCCCTATCTTGCAAACAGCGTCAACATTCCTGGTGGAACCCATGCTCTTCCCGGCGCTGCTGGTCTTCCGGGCTTCATGAATGTAAATAACCAGGCCTGGAACGCGAACGGCTTGGTAACCGGCGATCATCCTGCTGGTCTCCATCATCCTGGTGTCATGCGTCGTGGAGGCGGCCGTTACAACAACCGGTCCGGACCCTATGACCGGCGCGGCAACCGTCAAGGTGCTTCTGGTGGAGCCCGTATGAGTCCTGTTCATGGCCTGCCGAGCATGTACGGCGCCGGAGGTCGTATGGGAGCGAGTGGTGCAGTGCCGTATATCCCTCCTGGCCACCCTGCCGCTGCGTTGATGGGAGCAGGTCCATTTCCTGACGCGATGGGATCGGGACCTGGTCAGCAGGGCATGGGTCCTCGCGAAGCCACTCAAGGCCGCAGCATTAAGAGCTATGAGGATCTCGACGCTGTCGGCGGAGCAGGCAGTGGTGAATTGAACTACTAAGCCGCGCCTTACAAAGACCGGATTTTCTCCTGGATCTCCCTTCTTGCCACCTTAAGTTCATCAGCCGCCGACTTCCCGAAGCTTCCCTTCCAGGGATGTGCACCAGTTCCTTTGCAATTTCCTTCTCTTTGTGTTCGGATTAAGATCTGCGACTGAAAAATCTCTTTACATACTTTGATAAATGCCGTGATCCCGCATAATTCAGCCATACACTTTTCCTTTTCTGTCCCTGTCTCATTATCACTGGCGTGGTTTTCCCTTCATCAGACTGGTATCTCATTTTCTATCACTTGTACTCTCTTTCCTTTTCAGTTTCTTCTGTTTCCATGATCTCTGGGGATTTCATTAGTGGACCTTCGACATCCTTTTAAATGTACCATACTTGCTGCTGAGATCTAGGAGTTAATGGATTGTCTCTGATGAATATGTTCCGACATAGGTATAGATCATCTGGCGAGAGATTGGTAATCTAGGACAGTAGATAAGCTGCTCAGTACAGAAAGTGCTACTTCCGAGAAAACTGGGCGCTTTGGGGTAGTTAGAGCAAAATCCTTTGGCCCTTCTAGCGGCTGCTTTACCACTTATTTGTTGGTTTTCAAGTCTTTACCTAGTGCAGAAGGTGTGATATTGCTGGTTATCCGAGAGAGTGTATTCGGTTATTCGGAAACTCAATGTTCTCGGGGTTTCCGATATCGTAGGATAAATATGATTCGAGAAACAGTATCAGTGGCAAGGCTTACTATGGCTGTGCCGTATTTCAGGGAAGATGATAGTTGTATAATTGTATTGCCATTCAACTAGCTACGAGCGGATAAACAATGTGGTAGCAGCTGATCTGCACATGACAATATACCCTGAAATTCTGAAGATGCAAGCCCTAAACGTTGGTATTATCCTCTCTGTGTAGAGATATAAGTATGATTATATATAAATATACTCGAAAACCCCCGCTAAACAAAATCCCGTCCAGGGGGGATATATAAGATCTGCCAATGTACAATCGCAAGAGGCACTTGCCACGGACTTACGCGAATCCCAAGACCATCCCTTTCTTGATGGAGTCGATGTCCTCCTTGCTGAGGGGGTCCTTGCCGTCAAAGCTCGCCTTCTTGCGCTCTGCTGACGTCCAGGTGGTGATGTCCAGGGCGTCGCCGCCAAGGTAAGTCTTGAGCCCTCTGTGACCGTCATAGTAGGTGGCGTGGTTCTCAACGTACTCTTTGCTAGCGTCGCTCAAGTCCCAGGGATCACAGAGGAGATCACTGAGGGGGTGTTCATTGGGCGAGGGCTCGGGCAGTTCAACTTCCTCATCCAGGATCTCGATGACCTTCTCGACGCCTGTGGCCTCGACGAGCTTGATGTTGTATTTCTTGGCGTAGGCGAGGATGTAGGAGGGAAATTCGGAGGGTACGAAGGTGAAGGTCTCGTCGGTCCCATTGTTTTTCTTAATCTCCTCGGTGTCATCGTGGTAATCGTAGATGTCCTCGGCGGCAGCAAGCTTGATGTAGAGGGCCATGATGAGACCGAGATTTTCGACCTCAGAATCTGGCCCCAGGAGATTAAGGTGCTCAAGCCTCGCGAGCATCGCGAGGAACTGGCGTCCAACCAATACAAGGGTGTCATGGGGGGCGTCGGCAGAGTCGACGCTGTAGTCGAAGGAAAGGCGGTCAGCGTATATTTTCGAACAGGTGATGCAAGACGTCTTACCCGTGCAACGGCCATAAACCATTGCCCATGTATAGCATCGCTGTAGCCTCGCAAACTGCCCACTGCTCTTGCCAATCAAAGAAGGCCTCGACAAAGTCAATGAATAGGTTTTGCACGACCTCGAGCGCGCCATAGCCCGCATGGTCGTTGTAGGTATACATATTGAAGGCGTCTGGGCAGCGAAGGTCCAGGAAAGTATGCTGAGTGAGCCATTTGGTCTTGCCCGCGTTGGTCAAAATCCAAGGATGATCAGGGTGCTCTGCTGCGGGCTTGTCGCACAGACATGTCTCTCCCCCGTCGCAGGAGGGTTTGGATTTCTTTTTAGCGGATTTGTGGGAGGAAGCCTGGCTGGAATCGTCTTCATCTTCCTTGTCGTCTTCATCTTCCTCGTCGCCCTCATCCTCGTCGTCTTCATCTTCCCGATCATGTTCACCGTTCCAGGGCACTCGACAGATGCAGACATAGGAATATGCCTTGACAGGATCCTCGATGGAAGCCTTGTATGCAGCGTCGGCATTGCCTGATGCGGAGACGCGCGACCAGCGTTCGCTCTTCATTGTGCGGAGGCCGCCCGATTTTGCCTTCCTACCCGTTTTGACTTTCTTAGAGCTGCTAGAAGACGTATCGGAAGCAGAGCGTTTGGGCGGCATGATGTCAAATATTTACCGCTGATGGCGATGAGGTCGAAAGAGTAACGTTGCGCGACGGCTTCGGGGCTCAGTGTCTGATATATTCATAGTTTGTTGATGGTAGACGCGTCCACGACGCGGGTCGGAGCAGGCCAAGACCTCCCCACCACATCGGCTCCGCAACGGTGGCGTCCTCTAGTCGGATATGTCAAGTGCAATCATCACTTTCGTCTCATCTAGTCATCCACCTGCGGAAGACCTGCTTAGACTTGTAGAGAGATGATCAGACAGCACAGCGATGCCTACTGAAAATGAGCCCTGCAGTAGTCGTCTTTCGGGCAGGCATTCGCCAGTAAGCCGAGCGAGAAACATGACGTCATCAGATATTTTTGAGGTTTCAGATATCGAATCGCGATGATCAGGGCATCTGAATGACTACCTCATCGCGACCGTCTCGCCACTGCGCGCCCATTTTGCGAATTTTTCGTTCGCTGGCTAAGAAGAGGAGCAGATACATGTGAAGCGCGATCTCGCCCCACGCGTAGAGTTTCAGTATCACGGGCCGAACAAAGCTGTGGGAATTAGTCTTTTGGCCAGATGTGATCGGCGCTGTCGTTCCGTGTGGCATGCTCTGGCTGTCGGCTGAACCTGACCAAAGAGTTTCGGGTGCATCTTCCAATATGCACCAGACCCCCCAACCAGCCCGGCCGTCCTTGGAGATAAAATCCGACAGGAAAGACCAGAAGCGTGAGAAGCAGGTTAAATCCCAGTTTCGAACCTCGTCCTCGTGTAGGCCGGCAGCGCCAAGGTGTCTGGCTCTTTCAGGCTGGAGAATATTGATGCGAAGGTACCAATGGCCCCTCTCCAACTGTTCCAGGTCCCTAGATTGTTTCACAGGCTTATACGTTCGTGCTGGCTTCAAACGCCTTGTCAACAAGGCCAGAGTTGGGGTGACATGGGTTACAAATTGCTCCTTGGACACTGGAGGAAGCGAGGGCTTGATAGCTAGTGGAAGACTATCAAGACATACTTGTGGTAGTGTCTCAGGATATGGTTGCGGGGAGGTCTGTAAAACAGGATGAGGATCAGCCAGCTCGTAACTTCCGAGGCGCTCTTCGTTCAACTTGGAAGCAAGTATGAGAGCCTCAGAGTTTGGTGCGACTTCCTGCGGCGTCCGTGATAACCCTGAACAATGGCGTTTGGTCGGAGGAGAGCCAAGGGCTACATGGGGGACCGAGCGAAGTAGACCTTCAGCTTGGCTACGTATCGCTTCTGGCTGCGAGTCGGGTATGACACTGACCGGACTCTCGAGCGAATCTTTTACAGCGTGCGCAGTTTGCGGCTGGGGGAGTAGCGAAGCTGGGCTGATCTGATGGCCTCTATCGACCTCAGTATCTGGAAGAATCGTCGAGTCTTTGATCGTTACTGCAGTTGAACCAGTAGTAGCGTTGAATAGTCCCTCATGTACTGGGGTGGATCTGGCTGCATTGGAACGCTCCTCTTGCACAGCTTCATCGGGAATCGTGCTTTGTAAGTTAGCAAACAACGGCTGGATACATTTCGATCCTTCCTGGGGGTCTGCATCAACGGGTCGATCCGGAGATGTCGACTGCCATGTATCCGGTGCACCATCGCTCCCTCGGCGCTCATCGGACGTTAAGGTGATGAGCTGCCGCGACTGACTCTGAAAGCCGAGTATGGCCTCGACCTGAGCTCGATATCGGGCATCATCCCGGACCCCGCTGGGAGCGGAGATGTGGACGAGGATCTCGGGAGACTTCATGGCAACAACACCGGGCTTTCTGATTGGGCATGATGATCAGGTTTCAATGAACCAGAATGCAGAAAAAAAGAAGTCGGCTGATATTCCTCAAACGTGCGAATAATGATGAGCTGAGGATGCTCAGGTTTATCTAGTGCATCGTCATGATCGACTCAAGGAAGCGTTCGATTGGTGCTGGTGGAAGAAGCAAAAAAAGCCGAAAGTTCCAGGCTGAGTCGCCAAGGCTGCAAGGCACCAATCTCAGTCCGGTGAGGTGGTTCCTCCATGGCCGCCTGGCGGCCTGAGGCTCGTGATCGCCCATCGACAGTCAATAGTTTCTTCCTGGAGGTCTGAGCCTCGCCGATCTCCCAACCTCGACTCAAACGTTACACTTCTCAATTCCAGGAATCCTCTTTCAATCCGGAACCTTGAGGTATCGATCTGATTCAGTCAAGAACTCAAGATTCACAGCTACCTATGTTCATACTCGATGATGATTCGGCTGGTCATTATTAGCTTCCTGGGCTATGCTATTGATGGTCACTAGACTCGCTACCTTACCATCGTTACCATGTACTAGTACTGTACTACTACCAACAACCAAGAACCGGATCCCTGAATTCGGGATTCTGACAATTAGGGTTGAAGATCGTTCTTAGTTCTTTGAACGTGTTCGCCCATGGTCGGGGAAGGTCTTCCAGAGACTACTAATTTATCGATCCCGGCGATTGTCTTGGTCCCCGACGCGAAATGGAGACCCTCGCGCAAGGTCACACCAACGACAAAGAAAGGTGGGCAACAAAGAAAAATGAATTTCGCAAGAAAGAATTGAGATGTTAACAAATAGTCAAGCTACCTCACTTTTGTCGCCCTTTCAATACTACTGACATGGTATTGAATTCGTTGCCCCTTTTCTTGCAGGGCAGGATGCCAAATACTGCTGAAGCAGGCCAATAATAGTGGGTTTCTTCTGTGCAACGACTCTCGTTCTCCCCTTTCCTTCCGTCCAATTCAGGTCCACTGCTTGTCACCACTGCTTAGCTCGGTAAAGAGCAACGTTCCAACTTGCGTTCCTGTGTCAGGCAGCTTAAGTGCTCAATTGTTGCATTCCTTCCCCTTACGCAAAAAGGAAGAAGACAGGAGCTGAGATAAACTGTGTCCGGGTTATGTTGAAGGCTTTTTGGAAGAGGGCACACAAGACTGACGAGTCTACGAAAATTCACGAGATTGCACCGCACCTCTATCCTGTCTACTGTGGTCACAGATGGACCAAGCGTTGAGATCTCTCAATCTATATCTAGGTTCATCCTGGACTAGAGTGTATCGAGCGCTGTGAATGGCCAACAAAAGCGATAGATCTTGTCGATCAGAGACATTGTTGACACACATGGTGGGTGACGCAGCATGACTGATCTAACTCCTACACATGAAATACTGGAGAGCGAGTCGGATTCAAGTCGATGGGTCTCTCGACAGAGTTACACTACCCAGCCGGAACTCTAAGAGGAACACTTCGACTGGGGCAGAATGCAACCTAAGACGGTTCTTGTCGGTCGTCCAAAATATTAATCAACGAGAATCAGGGACACGAGCATTTGCCCTCCAGAATGATTCGAACCAATTAACCATTGGCCAGTGATGTGAGCGATCATAGGTAATAATAACCTTATTGGAGTTGAATCACTGAATCGAACTGAGAAGGTATGGAGATGACTATCTACTTTGTTCGAAGCTAGTACTCCCGTCTAGCCGATCGCACATGAGGTGCTGCGAGTTCTTGGTCTTCTGCTCCTCCACACGGGTGGGCGCATTGTTCTGGCTAGGGGTTTCAACCCTCCATCTTTGCTTTTGTCATTTTCATCATCATTGATCACCTCTCTATTGATTTGGGGATCGTTTGTTGTCGAATAGGCTTTTCGCAATTGCGAGGTAGTACCAAAGAAATGATTGGGGTCATTAGCGTACTCTGTGTTGTTACTCTATCGGTAGACACTAGACTATCTGAGGGGCAGAAATTAGCAGAGAGAAACCGGGTGGCGCGGTGCTAAAGAATAACCCAGATCTCCACTTTTTGGCCAGATCTGGTGAACTTCGCGCCGACCATGGATGAACCGATGAAGCTCTACGAATAGACTGTCTGAGAAACTGAGACATGGGGTTTCCGAGGTTGGTGGCAGAATGAGCACAGATCAAGTCTTATTATATTACCTCAAATTAATACATTACTGAAAGAATTCTTGAGATTATTGAGGGACGGGCCTCCCCGGCATTCTCCAATGTGCCGGGTAGTGACCATAGTACTCCGTAGTAATAACTAGGTAGTTGACTAGCGTCGGGAATTCGAATATTCAAGACTCCAAAAAAGTCAAGTCAAAGTGATAGAATCGATAGGCACAGATCAACAATAGATTATTGCGCACAATTACAAAAGACCAGGTGTATGCGGGTGGTCCAGGTGGGATCCCCCGTTCCTGGTTTAGTTCATCTGTAGATAGATAATAAGATGATGATTCGCAAGGTGCAAGACGGAATTGTTAGCCACCGATCTATCCGTAATTGACTCTGCTACATCACGATCCTCCTAATAAATAGTTTTGACCCTACTGGACGCCCGTCAACTTTACCAGTCAACTTTAGTCGACTTCCGCGAACTTCCAGTCGATCTCTCATCCCGGTCTTCCCCCCGTCCCACTCCGTTCGTCTTCCTGACTTAGTCTTATTGTCCCTCTCTGCCTTTCAGATTTCTAAAAGCCGTTCAAAACCTTAAAAAACTCCATTCCTTTGAACTCGTCACTTTTCCAACGCTGCGTTGCTGCACCATCCTCTCCTTTCTCATTTCATTTGTTCTTGTCATTGCCATCCATCACTTCGCCATCCTTACGATTATTTGGACTCCTCACAACCTTCTTGTTTGAAACCTGTGGTCTGCTCTTTACCTCGATCCTATCTTGCGCGCATCGGGGAAGACTATCCGTTTTCTCCATGCGTTCGTATCGTGGGTGTTGAACTTTCAACGGTGGGAGCACCAATGCAATATGTCTTACTTCATATTCGTTATTAGAAAACTAACAGACAGTCTAGATGCTTTGAATGTCAATACTCACGCTCAAGAGTATTATTTTCAGACTCGCCATCATTTCTCGGCTACGTGCAATCGAAATCAATCTTCCATCAGCTTTGAAACGCGCCGGTCGCATCAGACCTCCCTGAGCCTGTATTTGCGGACAACACCACACCACCACAATGGCCTCGATGAATGGAGGGGTTGTCCCCGTGGACTACGGACACATACGGGGTAGGTCATTGCCCTCCGCCTTTCCGGACTTGGATCTCAATCAATGTCTCCCTGGCCGTCTGTCTACTTGAGCCCTCGCAGGCCACATTATGTTCTCCATGTGCAATATGAATCACCCGCAATGCTTAATTCCAAATTCATGGAATGTGACCGGGTGATCGTCATGTCAAACTCCGAGATGGACATTCTTCGGCCATGCAGGGCCGATGGTCATTGATCAGATGACATTCCCCATCATTCGGTCTATCCGGGAATGCTTCGGAGCGATCTCGTTGGGGTCTCTTAGATCTGTTGCTGTCTGCTTGCTGAACCTTCTTCGTGCTGGGATTTAGTATATACATGTACTAATCGAATGCTGTTGCAGGAGCCCCATCACAAGCCAGCGTGAAAAGCCCGACCTCGATGAGCGCAAACTTCTTTCAATTATTTGGAGCGGGGCAGAAAAAGACCACTCGAGGTTTGTATTCCATATGCTTTTATGGGTGCCTCCTGGCCACCGTTAATCGAGATGGTACCTTTTAGATGGTCAACCCCCTAAACGACGAGGTCCCAAACCAGACAGCAGACCTGCCTTGACACGACGACAGGAACTGAACCGCCAGGCACAGAGAACCCATCGCGAGCGCAAAGAGCAATATATCCGATCGCTGGAAACTGAAGTTTCGCGACTACGGGAGGCTTTTACTCAGGAGATGTCTGCGGCGAACCTGGCCGTTGTCCAGCATCGCGAAATGCTGCAGACGTTGAACGAGGAGAATGCGGTCTTGAAGGAACTTCTTACCGCACATGGGGTCCAGTTTGAGGCAGAGTTAGAGCGTCGCAGGGCGGAACGCTTAGCAAGCCGAGGTTTCCGGTCGAGCCCGTTGGCCGGCAGTAGTGTGGCATCCCAGGGGACGGGCGTACCACCAGCCTCGAACGGCAACACCTATACTACACCACCGACCACATTATCGACCGTCTCGGACGTGAGTCCCCTGACGAATGGAGTGGAACGGGTGGAAATTTCTCCCACGCACGAAATCACTCCTCCACCCCATATTCACATGGCGGCTACCTCGTGCGAGATCCCACCTAACCTCGATCTATCGGCCATTGCTCGAAATCAAGAACCTGTCCCGGCTGTTGGAGGCATATTCGAGGTGGATCCCCAGCTACAGATCGATTTTATTCTCACGTATGCTTCCCGCTCGTGCCCGTCTTTATCAATAAATGCTAACAAGTGCAGATTGGAATCCCCTTGCCGCGAACACACCGACTATCTGTGCCGAAGATCTGTCACCGAGGCAGATGACGAGGACATGCCGTTCTCAGGCCACGCTCTGATGGCCACCTGCCCCCCGCCAAGTTACATCGCCAACACAACGCCGGCGCAAGCCTACCCACACAAAACCTACGATCTTCCGCACGCCAACCTGTCGACCCTCCTCAATCTCAGCCGACAGCTGGTGACAGAGGGCCAGATCACCCCAATCATGGCGCTGCAGTGTCTGAAGAACCACGAATTGTACCGCACCCTGACCAAGGATGATGTAAAGATCATCATCGAGACGTTGAACACCAAAGTACGATGTTACGGGTTTGGAGCCGTTGTCGAAGACTTTGAGCTCATGGACTGTCTAAGCAGTGTCATGGGATCCAAGGTGGCTCCCGGATTCTCTGCGGCAGACGATACGATGTACTCGTGATGCGATTTTTGATACCTCTTTCAGCGGACTGTGGAGTGCGGAGTGTGGAGTTCAGATAAGTGGATGTAAATAGAATGGAGGGTTTGGCGATTCTTTCTTTCTACTCTTTCTCTTCTCTTCTCTTTTTTCTTTTCTTTTCTCTTTTCATGGAACAGATGACTGGTTCTTGGTTCTTTATCTTCTGACGTCTGGGATGCCTGACTTTCACTCTTTGCTCTTCTATGTCTCCTTGACCCTTGTCTCTACTGATCTTACCATTCCTTTCGGATTCAGCCCGAGGATCACCTTGATCCTCATGTCTAATTTCTGCAGGCCAAAGTATGGCATGTAAAACAGCTACTCACTAGTTTCATTGATTGAACTGCTGAAGTTGGTCACGTATATCAGTTGCTTTACATTAGGATCCAGACATCATGTACAGCCTGTCAGACTCAACACTCTCCCGCCCTGATAGTCCTGCACATAAGCAAGCACATAAGCAAGCACCCGCAAGAACCTGCAGTCCTGCAGTCTGCACTCTTGCAGTTCTGCACGCTACCGCCCCTGCATACCCACCCACCTCCAGTCCTCCCTCATCCTACCAACTACGAGACAAGCCACTCGTCGAATCCCCACATCGCCCAGAAAAATTCACTACCGTGATCACCGACCTCCATCACACACCCTATTCCCCTTGCGCAGTAGCAGTAGACACTCCCGTCGTCTTCTGTTCTCAAATCTGTAATCGACCCGTTATCGTGGCAGCGGTATTTCGACCCATGCGACATTTAACGTCAATCATATCCATATTTTAACAATTAATGATAGATCCAAGATGAAGTTCCGGCATAAAATACTAGCCGATTCGGCCCGGACCTTGATAGGGCTCGAGATGCACGGAACGAACGGTTTATCCGTGGGAAGTGTGGACTGAGGATCAGGGTTGGCTTGTTTCTCGTTTCACTTAAGGAGCGGGCTACGTAGTAGCTTACAGGATGGTCAAGAGCGTTGAAATACTGTGTTAGTGGGTGGAGAACGGGTCGAGGATTGAGATGGGATGGGATCGCCTCAAAGGGAATAAGCCGTTCCGGGACGACGACTTCGCTATCTCATCGAAGAAAGGTTGGACTTGTATACAACAGAATGTCTATGCAGCGGATGATTAGGGAGAAGGCGTACGTCTTGCAGGAACTACTGGAACAAGCCTGACATGCCATCGATCTAACTTTTGAATATGCACACTAAATCGAAAAGACATCATTATACTCCGTACGATCATGAAATCAATCAACGATCTACTCCTCGGACTCCTCCTCGGCCTTCTCCTCCTGCTCCTCGGCGGCCTCGTCGTCCTCCTCGAAAGTGTTGGGGGGAACACTGTACAGACGGATGACAGGGCGGTTGGGGTCCTTGATGAGGACATACTTCTTGACCTTGTCCTCTTCCTCCTCGGCATCGAGGGAGCGGATACGGTCGACGATAGTACGAACGATACCCCATCCGTTGCCGAGGTTCAGGTTCATCTGGGCAGCGAACTCCTTGGGCTTGTAGCCGACGACGCCAAGGATGACGTGCGAGGTGGCGGAACGGGGGTTGGCGCGCGAGACGAAACCGAGCTTCATGGCGTCGGCCTTGGCGAGTATGGCCTGGGTGGTCCAGCGAGCCAGCTTGATGCTGTTGTTCTTCATCTCGGTGGCCACGACGGCACCGCGCTGAGACCACAGCTTGCTGCGCCAGTCCAGAGCGCCTCCGGAGCCGGGAGCCTTGGGGTCGAACTCGTTGAGAGCCTTGACGATCAGCTGCTGGTCCTCGCCACCGATGGGGTTCTTCATGACGGCATCGACCTCGGTACGGACAATCATGTTGAGAGGCTCCTCGTCACCCTGCAGGGACAGGTCGAACCGTCTGTACTTGTATCCCTTGGAGGCAAGGGGTTCTGTCTCCTCGGCGGCGTTGTAGAAGGGGTTCGGTTGGTTAAAGGTAACCTTGGAGTCCTCGGATTCCACCACGGTCTGCAGAGCAAAGTTGTGGTTGATGAATGTGGCTTCCAGAGCAAGAGCACTGGGGGTGTTGAGCGATTCCTGCTTGCCGGAAGTGTCAGTCGACTCAACAGGAGCATCCACAGCATTCTCGTTGACGGTGACCAAGTCGATGGAAGCACCCTCGCGCTTGTCGAAGTAGATCTTGTTGCCCTGGTGGACGATAACGATATCCCACGAGTAGAGACTGCGAGGAGCGCACATGAGCATGGACAGAATGTCCGAGGTGGCGAAGACGGTCGCCTCGTTCTTCTCGGCGAGCTCCTGGATAACAGGATCCTGAGAAGTGGTGACGTTGTAAGCGGCACGTTCCAGGACCTGCAGCCTGCGCTCGGCGTTCTTTACGGGGGCCTTGTCGTAAGACCGGTCGTAGTAGTAGAGGAAACCATACGAGTCCAGATCCTCACCCTCGGGAGCCTCGAGGTTCAACTTGGACAGCCGGTTGAAGTCAACCTCCTCCAGCATGGTCCAGTCGGGACGCACGTTGACCGAGGGCTCACGGGTTCTCTGCGGCTTGTCGTAGTCCTTCCAGCCAAAACGACGACCACGGTTGCCGCGTGCTCCGCGGTTGTCATAGTAGCGATCGCCGCCCTGGCCACGGCCAGCACCGACTCTCTGGAAGCCAGCGCGACCACCTCTCTGCGCACCACCACGCTGACCGCGACCACGGAAGACAGTGCCACCACCACGGCCAAAAGTACGCTTGGTCGATGTGCGGGTGTTGTCGACGACGGAGAAGGAAGACTCGTCCTCGGCGACCTGGATGTTGAACAAGCTGGAGGTGCCTGCGCCGTAAACCTGTTGATCTGGTCGGGGTCAGTATACCATCTCAAAAACGTGCGGGACATCTGGACTCACCTCTGTAATTCCGGTTGTACTGCTGACGACCGCCCCTGTCACTCTTGCCATCCCCCGTCCAGTCAGCCATACGGCCGAGCTTGTCACCCTTGGAGAAGGGAGCGTATGGAACGCCATCGAGCATGTTGTCGGAGGGAGTGGCGGGGCCCCAGGTGTCCTCAGAGGGGAGGGCAGCCACAAGGTCTGCAATGGACATAGGCGCCATGTTGTCTGATCGATATTAGGACAGATACCTAGTGACAGAAGATGTCGGTGGTATCAAAAAGAAACGGCGAACGGTATGTGGGCTGGCGGCGGGACGATTCTCGCGATCCCGAATTTTTGTGTTGCGGGTTGTGTGCTCCTGTGGCTGGTGGTCTGGCTACATCAGCCACACTCACTTTGAGCGCCACCGCACTATACCTAATTAAGTATTGACAGGCGATCAGGTGACCTCATCACGTGATTTAGGATGCTCCAGCTACTTCTATATCCGTATTCTTAGCAGAAACACATGTATCTTATGCTATCAAACGGACAAACAGGCGGAGGCTTTGCCGTGTTTCAGGCTGGACATCAGTTCCTTCGCTCCTCCTTCCCCCTCGGACCAAATAAAGAGGTCTTTGATGCAGAAGCAGAAGCGGCATTAGCTGGCTTGAAAGCAGCCATGTCGCTC